>CAAKHF010025345.1:47613-64351 GCA_901007745.1 Hippocampus kuda | reverse complement strand
GAAAAGCTAAATAAATGGGCAAATGTCTTCTGAAAAAATTTTACTCCTTTTTTGTGTGTGTGTGTGCGCGTGTGTGTGTGTGTGTGTGTGTGTGTTCGCGCGCGAAAGAGGAAACGACACGTTCGCTGGTGAGGCCGCAGTCACATGACGACACTCAAGGGCGCCATCGCACTCAAAAGCAAATCTGAGAAGGAGGACGAGAAGACAAACACGATAGAGACGATGAAGAGGAGGGTGAGGAAGACCGACGTCGACAACCTCAACTTGGTGGATGCTGACGACGTTAGCTTTGTTGGTCCTTTCCAAATACAAGACCAAAAAGTGTTTCATTCCGGTAAATACTGACTTTTACTCCTGGGACACGCTCGGCATATTAGCGCTAGGAATGATTTTAATCGGCCTCGACCGATTCATCTGATATCAGCCCATTAAAAAAAACATTTAAAAAAAAAAAACAATCGCCAAGTATCGGCTTTCAAGGTCGCTACGTAACGGCTCCGCTGAGCGTTTCCGCTGAATGCAGTCAGCGCAGATCGGGCATGACGAGGGCCACGTGTCACTGGAGGTGTGGCCAGTCGCACAGGTGCATCATGGGAATTACTTGAGGAAAAAAAAACCTACACAGCCCCCGTTTCCCGCCTCTCTCCTTCCTTCTCAGCATGTTGGTTTATGGTCTATTTCCATCAATTTCATTTCCCCCAGTCGGCCAGCAAAGACACGCGTACACGTTCTTCTGCTGCCGTCGCTGTGGCAACCGCAGTTGCCTGGCAACACACAACTCTCCATCATCCATTCCACAAGTCTGACAGATGGGGAGAGAGGACGCCAAGGCAGACTGAGAACAAGAACAACAAGAACCAGAGGATTTTTTTTGAGGAGTGGGCAGTTTAGAAAGAAGGTTCATCTACGAAGTGAACGAAAAGATGCGCTGCTGCAACATTCCCATGGCAAGAAAATTCAGCTAACACGACGACGAACACAATCAGGAAGAAAAAAATAAAAAAAATAAAAATAAAAGACAAGCGTTGCCTTACGAAAGTCCACTTAGCTTCACACATGTCAACACAAATGGTGGGGACAGAAGGCATGACAATACTCTAAAGTGTATATTCTTTATCCTCTGCAAAAAAAAAAAAACACAAAAAAACAAAGAAGCTGATCATTTATACTACAGCTTACTGAGGAGTTGTGACCTCCTTCATGTGTAGCCATAGCCTTATGTCTGTACTATACTGCCCCCCGCTTGGAACTGGAAGCCGTTTCTCCTTTCTTTCGTCTTTCGCTCTGCGTGCGATCATACCTGACAACCCTTGACACAGTCCAGCCGATCGTCAAAAGGCTTTTCTTCCCCGTCGCAACAACAAGGCACTCTACAGCAGCGGCGCAAGCGTAAAGCTCTGGTTCACACGCTGGATGTTATCTTGGACTTTGTTTTCCTACCCTCGCTATGCTGCCATCTGTCCGTAATGTGTGCACATTCATGGTCAACAAAAGGGAGCACTGAAGTGGCCACGAAGGTCATGCCCACATGGTGACCTTTTCCCCCTACGCCATCGTCACGTCTCTAGTCGTTCTCTGTGTGACGCTGCTGACAAGACACCAGTGGACTATCCAAAGGGAAGACGCATTTGTGGCATGTAGGCAAAGTAGCTAGCTAGCCAGCTAACTCCCATTGTTATTTAACAGGAAAGAGCCGGGCCGACTTGTGCTTTTGGCAGAAGTACGTCACGAGGTGTTGTTTTTAATTAAAAAAAAAAAACCTGAAAAAAGCCGCTGTCCTGTGAAAAACGAATGTCCATTTTTATCTTCTTTTTTTTTTTGGTTAATGGCTCCCCATGTTTCGGACATGTTTTTCACATGACAGCGACAATGTAAGATCTATTGTATCCAAAGCTTCCTGTTCTCTTTCTCTGCAACTACATTCAAACATGAAAAATGGATTTCTCAACAGATTCTTTCGACATCTCTACCATACTTAAATCATTTGCGAATGTCCGTCAGTTGGACTGGAGAGAGGTTCCCCTGAACGTTTTTTCGAGCCGCTACGCGCACCTTTTTGTCGACATCCTGGTCATGTGCATAACCGCGGCCTGCAAAAAGTCAACTTCCTGTTTGCCGTTCACGAGTGCTATGTGAACGTCGGGTGAGGGGGGCTTCAACAGGAAGCCGTCAGGCACCAGATCTCGAATATTAGGTGGCTAGCTTGCAGTTCGACAGGAAGTCGACCCGAGTAGATGCTTCAATACGACAAGCGTCAAGCGAAGAGCCGGCAGCAGACGCAGTAATCAAACAGTAAGTGGGGCAGACCGGCACGTGTGCAAAGACGGCATCCAGTCGGAGAGCATTATCTATATACACACACACACACCACATATACATACATATATATAATATATATATATATATATATCTAATTACAGTAGCTTACAATAATATGAAATACCCTTTTTTTTCTTAAAGGAACATTAAGGCGTGCTGCGCTACTGTACTTTAATTTTGGTCATGCTGATCAGAGCCGCAGTACATTTGAAAGGGCTTCCTAGTGTCAAACGTTTGAGACTTCAAACAGAGTCAGCTTCAACTTCCTGTTGTTACACTCATTACAGAAGCGGAAAAGAGTACACGCCTGCACACGCAGGCAATGAGAATCAAGGCTGTCTATTCCCGGAGGTTGGAGGGGGGGGCAATATGGAGGTTTGGAGGGCTACGAGAGAGTGAAGAACAAGAGTAAGTAACGCTTATGCCGCCCACCCGAGGGCCAGCTGCGGTCCCATGGCACACTTCCTGTGGCGGGAGGAAGCGCGTGGGGAGCCTCATCTTCCTCCAGGCTAACATTAGCATCCGGCCAGCGAGCGGACCGGCTCACGAAAGCCCTGCCTGGCATCCGCCGGCGCTTCATCTAGTTTTCTCATCACTTAATCCATCACCCCAAGATGTTGATTTCTGGCACTTGCTATCAGTCAAAAGGTCAAAACTCTCTCCAAAGTCATGTAGTTCCCTGATGAATGTTTTGAGGTGGTTTGAGGCAGGGGTGTCAAAACAGATTTTGGTCGCGGGCCACATTGTAGGTATGGTTTCCGTCAGGGGGCGGTTATGACTTTGAACCCATATACAGTAAATGTGTTCATGCCTGATGTTATCATTTTTACACAACAAATTGATGGATCACAAGTTATGATATTGTTTGCGGCCAGCTGTTCTCGTCAGCTCTGTTCCTTGCGTCGACCAATCAGCTTCCTGCAGCCTTGTCTTTCTTTGGTTGTTGCCGTCCTACATCGCTTTTGTCGGGTTTTTGTTCCTCAAGTGTGGAATGTTTTTTGCTGATTTTGGAGGGGAGGGGGTTGTTGGTGAATTTAGTATTTTGATTCTTTTGTGTGCCACGTTTGTCTTTTTTTTTTTTTTTTGAGTGGGCCCCCCACCTTTTAGCTCAAGCTCCACTCGCACTTCTCTGCCAGTTGCAACGCACCAGAGGGACCTGTGATGTCAAGTGCCAGTTTTGCGGCCAACATTTTGCATCGACGCAACAGCAGGTGGCGCAATACTCGGGTGTCCTCAACCCTAACTTGCCGGTGTACTCACCAATCTTTTGGTTGAAGATCTTGTCGAAGGTGAGCTCGTCGCGCTCCTCCAGATATTTCTGCATCACGCTGCGTATGCTGAGGACAAACGGCAGGAAGCGTATTAGTCATCGGTGCCATGTTGCCACCCAGGAGAGATACACACCACCCCGGAGGAACAGGTGTTAATGAGGCAGCGGGAGGAATCAATTAGCACATTAGCGCCACGTGGGACGTCGCCATGCGCTCTTGGCCAGCGCATCCGGACTTCACCTTTGGCGAGCGAGCTACTGTCCGTGGCACCCGGACAGACACGCTCCCACCTCGCTCGATATATATGTCCAGTGACATTTTTGTTTTTTGTTTTTTTTTTTACACGATGGCCGCCAAATGGTGGTCGGGATGCCTTCGCTCCGTTGGAATCTTTCCTGCGCGTCCTCCCGCAAAACATTTGTAAAACACATGACCGACTTTGCGTTGCTTTAGTGTTTTATGGAGTTTGCTCTGACAGCTATTAAGTGTTTTAACCGTCATAGTTTTTATAGGCCTGATTTTTAGTTTGTGTACAGCACTTTGTATGCCACCGTTGCCGTTTTTTTTTAAGTGTTCTATCAAAGTTATTGCTTTCACTGAAATTGGATGTCTGAAAAGTATTCGTGGTATCGCTATACGGTTTTGGTGAGCACTCAAAAGAGTGAAGAAACGCTTGTAATTGTTTTATGATGTCCAAAGTTCAACCCTGGAGCAAATACTTGATCAGTTCCCAAGGCGCATGCTAAATGCTGCAAATGTTGTGTGCAAAGACTTACAAAAAATAAAAATAAAAAAATGAATAAAAATAACAATAAATCAATAAAATATTGCCCATCCAAACCAGCTTGTACACAATTTGATGAGCTGACTAAGTATTTTCTGGTTGTGTACCCCGACCCGCCCACAGACTTCCTCTTTACCACTCCCAGATTGTCGCTACGGCAACAGTCCGGCCCGGCAGTGCCCTTTGATTGACAGGCTGCCGAGCGGTCACGTGATGGGACGCGGCGGGCGAGCGGAAACTGAATAAACTGCCGCCTTTCTTCCTCTTTGCGTTTGTGCCAAGTCATGGTGTCTGCTCATCAACTCCCAACAGCTCCCCCCCCTCCCCACCCCCCTTGGTCATTTCAGGAAGTTCTCATGTCTTGTTGTTCATGTACAATAAAATGGTGGCTTCCCCTAAAGATGTTGAACGTAGGCAAACAGCGAGCGGGCTAGACTCGTGCTCGTCATAATAACAGCGAGAAGTGCTGAGCGCTAACAGCCCAAAGCCACCGAGTGCCGAGTTACCAGTCGCTGTGTAAACGCGGCGCGTCTTTCAATATTGACACGTTAAACACATTAAGCTTCCACGCTAACGCTTACGTCAAGGCAGCAAGTCACACGGACTACTTTGCAATCACAAGAAATACTCCCAAAGGGACATCTTGAACTTTTTCGTATTCAACCACTTCTTGGTGGCGTTTGGCATCAACGGCCGCAAGCGTCGGAAAGGAAATCTCCTTTTCTGAGCATGATTGTGGTCAAAAGGCTTCAGTATTTTTCCAATTTATCGATTGAGCGATTTTTTTTTCTTTACACGTTACAATTCCCATCCCTTCACGGAGGACTAGAAAATTGGAGAATATTTACCGCCGAGAGGCTGAAATTCGGTAATATGAAATTAAAAAAAACGTCTCTAAACGATGACTCCGTTCATTAAAATAGCCGTCAGTGAATGTGATCATCAAATAGCTGCTGAGGAATGTGATGATGTGTGCGATTTTAGATGATGAAAATAATCGGTGATTGATTTGATCACAGATTAGTTGTTATCGCTTCACTGGTGCTTTCACGGAAATCGCTGAGAGGCGAAAACACATTTGGTGGATTTTTGGACAATTTGAGTTTCGGATACACAGCAACTTTTTTTGCATTGTGATTTTTTCTTGGCAGAAGTGAAAAGTTCTTGTCTTTGTTGTGTGTGCATTTGAAAATAGGGAGATTTTTTTTTTCTTGTGCGTATAATAACTCGAATTTGCAAAGATGTGCATGTTGGCACGGTTTCGGACCACGTGAGCGGTATGACCTGGGTACAGACGTCATGTGCGTGTGATGCAAGCGCAATTAGCATGTAGCGCACCTACTCAGACGCTTCTGGCATTGATGGCCAAAGCGTTGGGAAGCCAATCGAGGTCGTCCTTCGGACAGCATGGGGTACCGAGGGCCAACTTCCAAATTAAAAGGCCAACCAATAATGGCATTTGCGAGGCTTTTATTTTGTTGGTTTTTTTTGGTTTGTATACAGGTTCTGATTGGAAATGAGAAACGTATTTCAGTTGCTTTAGCTGCTGAAAGCAGGAACGGAGGAATGAAGGAAAGGACACGCAGCGCGGCGTGCCGTGGCGAGGCAGGATTAACTTCAGCGCAGTCAGTCTCGGGGCGAGGTCGATTAGCGCGAGCCGAGCGGCTAATCCCTGTATCGCGTTTAGACAAACACGTCGGCGACCTGTCGCACGTTATTGGCTCAAAGTTATGTGCTGCGGCGTCTGACTGAGTGCCAGCAACGCGAGCCACCGCTGGCGGGAGCTGGAAAGACAGAAGGCATCCTGCGTTTCCATGACGACGAATGATCCAAAAGACTTTTTTTTTTTTTGGGTGACAAAAACATTACAAGGGTTTTGGGGTATTTTGAGGTCACCGAATCCGGCGTAAATCATCTTCCACGTAAAAAAATAAAATAATAACAATAATTAATTAATTACTAAATAAATACATTTGCCAATTGAAGCAAAAATTCTGAAAATCCAACAATACTGTGTGCGCAAAAACATGTGACATCACAGAAAAAAAATGCTCCTTTTAGAATCATCAAAGAATCCTTTGTAAAGCGTCAAAAAGGGCCCGACCGACATGGAATTTTTGCGACTGATAATTTTTGGCAGGAAAAAAAACCCAACAATTATCATATAATTGGCCAATTAAGTTCAAAATATATATAATATATAAAATAATTAACCCCCCCCTCGCCCTCCTCCACCTCAATGGCCCGATGCATTTCAATAGGGGTCAAGTAAATGCGGATTTTCCCTATTCGCAGGCCGGCCTGGTTCATATTCCCTGCCAGTAGCGAGGATCAACTGTAAAAATGACTTTACTTTTCGGTTCCCAGTATGCATTGCGTCATGCAAAGCATTTGATGAATGAAATGACATTTGTGCGTTTGTGTTACCAATCGTTCAATGTGTTGTGTTTTTGTTTGATTGATGTTGCATTTATTTTGATTTGGTTTTTTACAGAACAAATCCCGACTTGAGATTGTGTGTCATTCAATGTCAATTCCTGACACAACTTCCATTGCTCATCGAACCGTCGCTTTTATGTTGAATGACAGCCCCATAGAACGAGCTGATCAGCACATTGCATCACGTACATTTAAGGAGACAAGATCATGCGCAATAAAGTGCAATTGGTCAATGTTTGAAGGGCAGTAATTGAATCGGTCAGCCCCTCGTGTCATCGCGCTTGAATCAATTTATTGTCAGAAAATAGCTAAAGCTCCAAATAGTTGTCATTCGGAAGAATTGAATAAATGAATCATTTCTGAAATGATTCATCATATACCCCAGTAGAGAAGCTAAATTGATCAAATCAATAGCACTCAAGCCAAGATGAATTCGGATCGCATGTTTTGTGCAAATCTCAAAAGTGTAAACGAAGCAAAACGCTGCCGATATTTGAAATGAAAACGCTTCAATTGGCTTTCGGGTGAGTTTTCTAGAACTTATTCAAATGACGGTGCTCATGGTTGAATCGGCCCTTGGCCGAGACTATTCCATGACGAAGCTGATGTCAAACATCAAAATGAACCATCAGCGCGCGAAATTAACAAATAACGTTGCCGATCGATTCTTGACGCATCGACAATAGTTCAGGTTCGGATTTTGCGCAATGTATTTGTCCAAACGTCTCGTCTGACAGGCTAGCCTTCTATTTGCCGCGTCCGCTATTGCTGGTGAAATCATGCAAATTAATAGGGACTAATCAATTACATCACTGCAATGTATACCCCCCCCCCTCCTCACAGCTGATGTCTGCAGTGACTTCCTAATTCACTTCCGGGGGTAACACATCGACATGCATTACTGACATCGGACAGCCTCAGACCGGCAGATTTTTAGGTCACAACCCTTTCATGAACATATACAATTTAATCCCTATTAGTTTCTCAGTCTAAAATAATTGACCATTCCCTCCAATGATATTCGGTGTTTATTTGAACAAGAGAACATCAATAGTTCAAATTGACAAAAGAGGGACCAACGGGCATGTGTAAACAACATGCAAGAAGACACTTTGCACTTCACAAGGCCCATTTACCAAACGCTGGTTATGGTAGCAAGATTAAGGCGGCGAACACAGAGCTTTTTTTTATTTTCTGACTGCACTCTTATTTGAAACCTGTCCACGCCACTTCAGGTGCACAACTTATTGGACTGATGCTAACTTTACGATGGCGCGGTGGCTTTCGATGTGTGCTATGTCACCGTTATATATAACAGTTGTGGCTGTGTTCCCTCGTCTTCAAAGTGTTATTTTGTACAGGCAGCCGAGCCCACCGGGAAATCGCCAGATTACCCCCGGGCCTGTGTGCGTGTGTGGGTTGTCTTAATTTGTGTGTGAATGTGTGTACATGTAGATGCCTGCATCCCACTGTGTTGATACGTTTCTGTGATGTGTGTAAAGGTATTAATACAAGTGTGAAGGTGTGTGCATGCTCCCTCTTAGTGTATGCGCCTTCATCGATAAAGCAAGGATGGCACCAAAACAATGAATATGCAAATGACCTTGCCACATAGGCCACGTGCACTGACGTGCTCATGCTCGTACCTGGGCTCTGGCAGGATGATCTTCTTGCTGGCTCTGGCGGCAGGGGTCGACTTGCTCTTCTCCATCGCCATCAAGTAGCTGACGTCGGCCAGCACGGCCTCCAGGTCCGCCATCTTCAGGCTTTCTCGCTCGCTCAGTCGTTCACAAACGCGGGACTCCTCCGACGCCAGATGGGACCAGCATCAGGGTGGAGGACGGCTGCTGCTGCTGCTGGAGTGGACTGCGAATGTCCGCGGCCGCCTCACCGTGTCATGCTGGTGGCTGTCTTCAGCGAACCTTCAATTGGCGATCTTGTAATCCCATTAAGCGCCGTAAGGGATCCCCCCGGCTCAATGCTGCATGTGTCCCGTCCCCCCCCCTCCAGAACCCCAGAAGACAAAATCCAGGCCGGCCGAGCGGGGAGCAGAGGGCGGCTGGCGGGGGGTTTTCACACGGCGCGCGTTTGCTCCGGCCGAGAAGCTGAAAATATCCGTCAGCTGCTGTTCCTTTCACCTTTAAAAGAAAGATTCTGGTCGCAAAGCAAATGTCTCCCAGCGAGCAAACACGAGCGAGAGAGCCTCGTTTGCATTCCACGCAATCCACAAACACTTACACACGCACGCACGCAAGCGTGCGCGCGCGCACACACACACACGCGCACGCACTCCTGCCCGCTAGCCGACGACGTCGCCTCCTCGGCCGTGAAACGAGCTTCCGTGAGCGGGTGAAGCGAAGGCTGCCTGCCGCCGCCTTGTCCTCTTATCGAGCTAACGTCAGGATGCTAAAATGCTAACTATGGTATGCTGGCTGCGCTCTTTAGCAAGCGGCTACGCAGGATGGTAAATGCTAACAACGGCGATGCTGGCTTAGCATTCGGCTAGCCAGGATGCTAACGAGCCGTTGCCTCGACAGCGACGCGCAACTCAAGCTGTCAATAAAGTTTCGCACCGAAAAAAGCTCGCCGCTGAGCTAGCGCGCTAAGATAGCGGGCTAGCCGGCAGCTTGACGCGTGCCCCCCTCGAGGGGGGGGAATCCGGCGGCTTCCCTCCTCGGAAAAACACAACAACCCGCGAGCGTCCGAAGCGATGTTAACAGGTTCCGAGAGTTTCCATGGCGGCTTACGGAGCTTCAGCGACAGCCGGTGCGGGGTGGCTGGAGGATCCGGGGAGGGGGCGCGCGCGGCTGCCCGGCGGCACTTTGCTCGCTCAACTTTCCCTCCGCAAGGCAAATGGCGGAGGCGACAGAAAGAGCAAGGAGCGGCGAATGAGGGCGGGTGACACCGCGCAGCCAACGGGGAGACCACCGGGACTTTGGGTGGAAGCGACTCGGCACACAGAGGGGAGGTACGGGGGTATGCGGGGAGTCAATCTTCGTGTTTCCGCCAGCTCCCCGCTCCTCCTTTCGAGCTGCGGGCACCTCCGTAACGGCGAGAAGACGGTTTGATGTCCGCAACACGGGGAGTCGGTTCTCTCCGTGGGCCTCAAGAAGCAGGTGCTTGGTCGCTGTCCTTTTCTGGGAGCGGATATGTCACGGCAGTGCTGACTGCGGCTGCTGTCCTCCGTGTTTTTGTCGATTTTCGCACGATAGCGTGGCGGCTGCTCCTGCCTCTGGTGGCCTCACTTCCTCCCACTGCGGCGGGAGAGGCCGACAAAACCCGGAGCGGCTTTACTAATGGAGCCGGAGCCCGGCTCGACTCGGCTCGTTTCGTTTCGGCTGAAAACGCTTGAATGCAAATGCTGGGCGTGGGGTTGGGGTTGGGGTGGAAGGGTCATCACACACACACGAGGTGAAGTTAAGACTTTGATGACGTGCAATGTAACGATGACGTCATCTTAGAGCGTTTGTTTTTTACATCCAAACACTACAGGTAAAAAAAAACACCGGTTCCTTGTTCCCTTCCCAATTTAAAGGTGAGTCATCCCAATCGGAGGAACACTTCTCCAACATTTTGCCACTCAGCAAAGTCAACACGGAAAGCTCAATATTGGAAACAGTTGTCAGTACAGCAAGAAGAAACAAATAAAACACAGGACAAACTCGTTTTCAGGCCCTCAAGGGAGCCTCATTTTTATTTTATTTTTGTCTGGTTCTTGAATACATGAAGTTGGCAGCAAATAAACGATTTCCTGCTCACCAGTGTGGCCGCTATACTGTATACGGGTTGTTTTGTTCCCTCGCATATTCCATCGAGAGACAACAAAAGGAAACACAATTTAATATATTGAAATGGCAATATAGTACATATGGAAAAAAAACTGTCATCCAGGCAACTTTTCATCGATTGTAACAACGCACTTTGTATGTCGAATGCCAAGTATATTTCATGGACATGATCAACAGCCGCAAATTCTTTGTTTTAAGCCGAGTCATGAATCCTCATTGTTGATGTCAGTCGATATTTTCATAATCTCCGTCGTAATCGTATTTATTCCATGAAACAGTTTAGTATTACACTATACTGTACACTAGATCTACAATTAGTTGTTTTTTTAAATAGTGTATTAAGATAAGAAACCTTTATTTTTCTCACAATGGAGAAATTCGCAATTTACAGCAAAAATTGCTGATGTAGTTTGAAGTAGTAATATTACCAATCACCACTAGATGGCAAATCTGTCTTAGTTGTGCTTGCTTTTTTGCCAATTAGAAATGACTTGCAGGATAGAGATTGTAGCTGAATCATATTCACATTTTGAGTGAATTAACTTGTGGGGGGGAAAAAATGCACAAAATGACCTCTGACACTTCATGTTGATTTCTTGTTCTGTTTCGAGCCATCCTTCAATAGTTCTTTTGATGCACGAGGCCTTTCCACTGGGAAAAAAAAGCAGCACAATAGTTTATTTTGTTGTTTGGTGTTGAACTTTGGTGTTTTTTCAATGAATTGATGAAATGCATACCAAGACATTTCTGTTGGCTAGTTTATAATTGGTGTCTCTACATTGAAAAACAGGACAGGATTCCAGATTGACAAACAGAAATTGATGTCGATTAGCTTCCTGTTTCCTGATGTCACAACAGGTGGAGTTTGCCAAAGTCTTCTTGTGGGCGGCTCACACCGAAGCCATCAGAATCGGAGGATTCCTCCATTGATGGCCGCACGTCTAAAAGCCATGAGGCAATTTGATTTGATCACAGATGAGTTTTGGCGCACCTCCAAAGGGGCGATAAAAACAGCCATGGACGGGCTGGGGAACGTCAAGCGACAGCCCACGTGATGACTCACGCAAAGATTGATAGGAAAGAAGCGCAGGCATTTTTAAGAAGGACACTTTATTGTGGTTAAGACTGGGGCGAAGGAGAGGTACGTGGCGGCCAGGCCAGGCCGAGCCTCTACTGCTGGATGCGCCTAATGGACTGGATCTGAGGTGTCTGGCAGTGCGAGCCGAACTCCTTGAAGTGTTTGTACTCGCCGCAGTGGCGGTCGCACTCCATGATGTACTGGTAACCACGGTAACCAGGGTACTGGTAGCACACAAAGCTGGCAACACAACACAATACGAAGAGGTCACGTGACCCAAGGATGCACCTCTGCGCTTCGTACACACCGGTAAGACCCAAAGTACTTTTTCTACCTGTGTACTCAAAGTCCAGAGGATGAGAACTTTTCCCCCTTAAGTGCAAAATGTCTACTTTCCCACTTTTGTACTCATGTACAGATAAAGAGTACTTTTCCTTCCCCATGCATGAAGTAGAATGTGAGTACAATATTTCACCTGTGCACTTACAGTTAGTTCAGAATTTGTGGGGAGGAGGGGGAGGGGGGTGGGCGGGGAACTCACGCTCCAGACTGGACCTTGAGGGAGCCCACTTCATTGTTGCACCAGCCCATGGCTTGCAGGGATGGGTAGTCGTCGCTCAGCTCGCCCTTCCGAGCCAGGAAGTTCTCACGCTCGAAGATGGTCATGCGACATTCTCGATGGTTCTGCCGAACACAACGCACACTCAGACTGGGCTGTTGCGGAAGGTTGGGGGGTGTCGGCGGGCACTCACCGCGCAGGCGATGGGCCTGAAGGAGGTCAACCTCTCGATGTGGTACGCGTTGCTTCCACCGAAGGCGTCGCACTGCGGGTACTCGCCGCGCTCCAGGATCAACTGTTGGCCTTGGAAGGAGGCGTGCTCATAGCCCACCCAGCTGCAAGACAACAAACGGGGAGGCCATCAGCGCGAGTGCCCGTGTGTGCCTGTGACGTGCGTGTGCGCGCGCACTCACGCGCCACTCTCCACGCGCAGCGAGCGCACCGTCTCGAAGCCCAACTCCATCACATTGGTGCACTCCGACGTGAACTCGTGGCGGCGACCCTGGAAGCATTCCTCGTCGAACACGATGATCTGCGCGGGCGCGCGGCCACATCATCATCACCTTCGCCACCATCATCATCATCATCGTCATCATCATCATCATCATAGTCATCATTTTTCATTTGTAATGTACAAGCTGAGGTTCCAATAACCAGGTCCTCCATGACATCAGCAAAAATATTCATGTTATTACGGGGTCGCCAAGGTTATCCCTTACTACTTGTTGTTACTTATTACATGGTTATTACAGGCCAAAAACCATTATTATTATTTCATGTCTATTACCACTTAACATCCGCATGGCTATTAGTATGTTACACATTACTAAATGATCATCACTGTTATAATGTGTTATTGTTGTTAATTATTATTACATTATTCTTATATTATTGTTATGAGACATCACATAGGTCATCATTTTCACCAGGATTAGGGTTTCAATATTCTGGTCCTCCATAACATTAGCAAACTAATGAAGCAGCATTATGCCCTACTTACCTTCCAGTGGCCGGAGAACTTGGTGCACTGGTGCGTCATATCTGTGAGGAGGGGTGACATAGTTTGCACATTGTCTTCACACGTTGGAACATGGTCATTAGGAAATTATTGCATCTTTTCTTTTGTTGTTTTGTTATTGTGTCTTTGTCCGTGTGCTCCTGACACCACATCATTTTTCCCTCTTGGTAAAATAAAGAGGTTTTAATTCTTATTTTGGTTTACATCATTTGTAATAGCGCTACATGTTATAACACCGGTATTCATTTTCTGACTATTAAATGTTACACAAGTGTTATTATGTGATTATTACATGTAAAAATGTGATGTTACATGGTTATTACATGTCAATATTTCACATTATTTGACGTGAGACTCTATTAAATATAATATGGTTATCGCCACATCAGCATGTGCTACAATGTAGTAAACACATGAAAAAATAGTCAGAAGTTTAAACTTTAAACTTTAAACCATGGTTACACGGTAACGGCTGTATGGTTGGATGAGTGCAAATGTTCAAATGTGGGGATGCAACTGGGCGAAGGACTCACCTGCCGGCGGTGCTCTTTGCTGCTGGTGAGGGTGAGTGAGAGGAGCCGGGCGCCGCCCTCCCTTTTAAAGCCTTCCCTGGCGGGGGGCCACCACGAAAGGCCCCGCTCAGCAATAGGACTGGCCTCACTCTCTCTCTCTCGCTCTCTCTCTCTTTCCCCCCCCAGCAATCACCATGACCCCATTCCTGACTAAAGCAACTTTAATCTGTGAACAGGCATTTGTGCCAACGCCACATTATCAGCCACGAGTCTGGGGTCTACACTCTAGCCAGTCCATTTTTTGGCGAACTGGATCGATGAGAAAATGTTCAAAGTCAACTGACCTTTAGGCTTTGTCGACGGGTTTACCGAATGATGGTGTTGCTATGCCAAATGCGGCTGTTGGATTACAAACAGGGATTACGCCAATTACTTGAAATGTGATCATTGCTGATCGACAAACAGGATGAATGTGTGGTGTTTGTGAAGATTAGGCATCAACTAATCCCGACGTACGCTGTAATCCGAGCGAGGAATATCAGAGCGCGCTTTCGATGAAACGCGCTTGTGTGACTTTCACTTGGTGAAGTGGGACGCCGGAGGTGCAAATGCACAATTTTGCTTCAATATTATTGGCTTTATTAAGTATTGACATACACGGCTGCTACGTGTTTTTGTTTGTTTATGGTGCTAATATTGTAGCAAGACTGATAAGGTGAGAATGTAGCACAGGTGTAAATTTTTGAGCAACGGTACGGTGACCCGTCACTGCTATCAGGACAGGAAGCGTCCTCCGCCGTTGTGGGCAGGGTTTACGCTGCTCCCAGCACTCGCAATAAGGGTCCCCCGTACCAGTCGCCGGGAATGTTTCGGGAGGATTTACGCCACTTGCATTTTTAAAGGTCTTGAAACAGTCTCCCACATTTTGGCATGTTGAATATCTTGCTTAGAGTGCAACAGAGAAGACAAAAGCATTGGACAAACCCATCCCTTTGTGCTTACAATACCAATCAGGTTGATCTTGTAACAATTGTGTGTCCCGCCATCTATTGGCTGACAGTATAATTACACCAAGTGCAAAATACTTCTATGATCTGTCCAAAAAAAAAAGCACTTGGTTTCCTGTGACCCATTTCAAGTCAAACAAACTTTTTGACGAGTTTTGGCTTCATGTTTGAAACACACTTCAACTGAGGATGGAGAATCAAGCTTCGTTCCTTCTTTTTTGGGAGCCAGTTTGGTGTGCTTCGGTTTTTAGCGTTATTTCTCCTGTTGAAATTTAAGTGCTGCTTATTTGTGGTTTTCTTGAAAAAAAAAACATATTTGTCAAAAAAACAGACTTTTTTTTTAAATGTCATTTGTGATGATGGTCAATTATTTGCAGATTTTCACGGTGAGGGGGGCGGGATTTATTCGATTCTTTGGCTTGTCAATTGTGAAAGCAGTTGAGCAGAAAGACAATATTTGTGTGTATTGTGTGATGTGGGTGACGGAGGGTTGACCTCATGGTGCCCCCACCCCCACACAGGCCCCCTTAACATTTCTCCTGTGTCTGTCGAGACCCCCCAACCCCACCAGCCCCCTCCAACAGGCATCAGCATTTTCTTTTGCATTTAAAATGCTTACGGGGAGGCTTTTATGGGGGGGGGGGGGCGAAGGGGCTTCCAGGACTTGCCGCGCCCTCGGCCGGACTGTGATGACGCAGCATTTGTGTTTTTTTTTGGGCCGCTCGGCCTTTGCCAGCCTATAAAAGCAGCGCGACGGCACCCAACGTGACCGACGCTGGCGAGCCCGCTTCGACGCCATACGCAGGTAAGACGACGCACCCGCGCACCAAAACCGAGCCCGGCTCTGACTGGACGTTGGCAAAATCTCACTGTCAAGAAAAAAAAAAAAATCACAAAAAGTCTTCATCGTGTGAGTCCCCATTAATCGCGGGGTGTTGGGGGTATTTTCCAGGCCCGCCGGTATTATGTGAAAATTTGCTACGTTGAGAGGATTCCATTTAAGCCCCTCCCCCAAAAGTCAACGCAAAATCTTTTAGCATTTATTTTCACTCAATCCCCGATGTATTTTCAATTTTTGTTTCAACCAAACACATTGTCCCCCAATCCAATTAAAGTGAGCATCAAATATTATTTACAAATTTTTAGGGGTGCACCTTCACCCCCCACTTATCAACAGTATTTTTATGTCAATGTCCCGTTTATTATATATCATTTGTACACTTTTTGCATCCTAAAATTTTTGAAAACAAAAACTGACTGCAATTATAATGTGTTCATTATTCAAAGATTTTTTTTCATTTGTATCCTTCATGAGACATGTGGATCCCCCACTCATTATTTGAACAAATTCATGCCAATTTTAATTAGCCCCAAAGCTATTTGTGGATTTTTAAATATGTTTTTTTTCTTCATGCCACATTATAATTAGGGTCAACTATTAGAGAGTTTAGGGAGGCAATTTATGCCCTGCTATTCAAGTTTAGTTTTCCTGATCTCCTGCTTATTTGAATTTTTGCTCAAAATTTTTTTTTCAGGAAAAAAAAATTGTGGCATCAACTATTCACTGATTTATTATTCACACTGATCCCTCACTTTTTTTCGCCCTCATGGAAAATCATAACGAGCTGCAATTGTTTTGGAGAAACTATCCTGTTATTGACAAAAAAAACAAAAACTGCACATTTAAAACATTTTCTTCTTGATGACAAATTATAATTAGTGTCATTTTTGCTGATTTTTTTTTCCAGGGAATATCTACGCCGTAATTCGAGTACATTTTCATAAATCCCTGCTAATTCACGTCTTGAAAATAAAACCATCCTTTATCCGAACCGCTTGTCCTCACGAGGGTCGCAGGTATGCGGAAGTCTATCCCTGATATCTTTGGTGTTTGCCAATTTTAATGATTGTCACCCATTCCTGTTCCTCCTTTCACCCCGCCCCCGCCCCGCCCACCCCCCCC
>CAAKHF010025345.1:0-45469 GCA_901007745.1 Hippocampus kuda | reverse complement strand
AGAAACTGTGGAATCTGACCAAACGTACATTGCAAATATATATATAGATGTGTGTGTGTGTGTGTGTGTGTGTGTGTGTGTGTGTGTGGACAGCATGACTGTGCCCACCAGGGGAACGTGAATGCCCTTTTCTAGAGCGTAGCTTAGCTTCCACCACCAAAGAGATGACGACGAAGCCGCCAGCGCTTCTGCTGAACATGGCAAATATTGCCAGAGCGTGACAAGGCGTCAAATCGCGGTCTCCAGTCACACTGGCTTTGCTCTTGTTTACACACCAATATGTATTTTTGGACTTTTGACATTTTTATCTCTCCTGAAATAATGTTTGCTCTTCCACCAATTGAAAAAAAAGCATGCGCGAAGCTCTACATGCTAATGCTAAGAGTGGTACTGTAAACTGAAAGAGGTTTATGCAATTCTAATGCTATTCCTGACACGATGACAGAAAATGCTCACAGTGATGTCACAAATGTACACTGGGTTTGCATTACGCTAATGCCACTTGAAATGCAGGTGCATTGAGTTAACATGATGCTAACTCAAGTAGTGATGGAAATGCATGGGTATGCTAACGCTAATGTAAGTGCACTAAGTTAGTATGAAGCTAATGTTATATGTCATCAAAGTGCACAGGGTTAGCATGATGCATTGAAAGTGCATTAAGTTAGCATGATGCTTATGGTAAATAGTGATCGAAGTACATTGGCCCAGGAGCATTTTGCTAATGCTAATAGTAAAATGTTGCATTGGTATGATTTTTAAGTTAATTTATTTGAAAGTACATTGCGTGACCTTATGCCTGATCATGAGTAAAATACATTGTGTTACCATTGTGCTAAAGATAATAGTGAGAAATGTTTGTTGGATTAGAATATTAGAATAATGCTAACGCTAATCGCAATACAATGATACAATAAAATTAGACAAATTATATAGAGAGATAGATATATAGATGTGTGTGCGCGTGTGTGTATGTGTGTGTGTAATATTACTCCTTGGTGCAACTGAACTATGTTATGGTGCTTGATTTAGACCAAACTAGTGCCATCTTGTGGCATCCGTAGGCACTGGTAAGCATTTTTAGCAGCATTGTGAATGAGGGCGCACAAGGAGCAAGAGGACGCCCCCTTGTGGCAGTTGAACGCCTCGCTTGCTCGGTCCGCAGGTGGGTGGGCTACCAGTACCCAGGCTACCGGGGATACCAGTACCTGCTGGAGAGTGGCGACTACCGCCACTGCAATGACTTCTCGGCCATCCAACCTCAGATCCAGTCGGTGCGCCGCATCCGCGATATGCAGTTCCACCAGAGGGGGTGCTTCGATTTAACTTCCACTGCCGCCGGCAGCAAGTGAAAGGGCCACGCCCGCGCGCGTTTTTATTGACTCCTTCATCCATCGGCGATCATCCAGCTCTCATCTCACCTCGCTGGCTGACTTTTTATGGTGATAATTAATAAAACATGTTTGGAAAAACAGACAAACGCTCGAGAACGCTTGTTTCAAATGTCTTTGCACAATTGAACTCTTAAATGTTTGCAACAAGAGCTAATTTTACAGCTGACTGCTAATCGTGATGAAAGCACAAGAAACTTAGCATGCGACTAATGTTATTAATGACTCAAGTACACTTAAGTTAGCATGATACAAATGCCAATAGCGATTAAAGGTTAGCCTGATAATGACGCTAAGTGAGGAAACTGCTCCCTGCACTGAGAAGTGAGCCTGACGCCTCCAGGTGGCCACTTTGCATCCTCACCAGGGGTGAATCGATGACAGCGTCCTTTGATTGCAGCGCTTCGGGCGCCCTCTAGAGGTCAGGTCACCAAATCCTTTATAGAAGGCTTGTTGCCGAGTATATGGACAACAGCCCAACTCAGTGGCGAGCAACGAGGTTTTTTTTCCTCGAGGTCACGTAGCACATTGAAATGTCAATTATGTGACCACGTGACTTGAGCCAAGGGGGGTGGGGACGCTCTCCCGTGGTATCCGCAATGTCAAGATTTCCCAGCAGGCCTCTTGGCAAAGTCTAATCGCCAAACCTCGATGACACCTTTCCTTGACTTTGTTGGAGGTCAAGGAGAGATGAAAAGTTGTTTCTTCTCCAGAAATTCTACCAAATTCTCAATTTGGGTCTTTCGAAAGAGAGGGACCAGCAAACAGAAAATGTTGGATCCCCTCTGAGCCCTTCGCTTAGTCCTGGGTACCTGGTCTGCAGACCTGCACACGGAGTTAGGCAGGCTTATCAAGTGGCAACGTAAGTTGGCCGCCGTTGTCGTCGCTTCTCCCGACAGCGAATAATCGACACTATTAGTCAATTCAAATAGCAGTCTGTGGATCGGAAAGGAAAGTTGGTATACGTACACTAAAGCTAGCATGATGCTAACGGAAATAGTAGTGAGAATAAAGCACCCAAGGGGAGACAAACATTTCATACATTTCCCATTTTATTTGGACGTCATCACATGGGAGAATGAAACAATTGATTTACTGCGGGAAGAAGAGCGAACGGAACGTTTGCGAATATGTAAACCGAGTGGAAAGAGGGAGTGAGATGAGGTGAGTTGGCGAGGTTCTGGGCCGTCCTTTCTAGTGAGGAAGCTCGTGGGGGACTAGTTTGTAGTGGGCGCCACATGAAGGGCAGCGCTGGGCCTCGCCCTGGTGGAGCCAGAACCAAACCACGGCCGTGTTGTCCTCCTCACCTGCGCACACACTTGCCTTGGTTAGCCGCGCTTGCTTGCCACTGCCGTTATTAGCTTTGGCTCGAGAGAAATTCAAGCGGCAATTATAATCAGCATCAAATATTTGCAGATTCTCCCGATTTGAGATTTTTGCTGTTGCTATTTGCGCTATTTTCTGACCCATCTCGTGCTTATTCACACTGTGTTTCCCCATGGAAGGTATGAGCATCAGTCTGTAAATGTGGCAAAGCGAGCAAACAGCTGATCGACATTGCTATTATGTAGTTGTGACTTACACACGCATCCCACAATCCTCTTGTTAGTGATGGAGGGCACCAGGTGAGGGTCCACTTTGGAACCAGCGTACTCTTTGGGCTTCATCATGCTGTACGGATCCTGAAGCACACGACACACCACACGTTTATTTTACACAGGCGCCAAGTCCCAAAAAAGTTCACTGGGGCCCTAAGATATATGATCGTTCAATCAGAACAATCATCATCGTAACATTCTTACCGTGCCCTCCTTCATGGCTTTCATGATGATCTTCTCCAGGCCGGTGGCTTGCTCCTCATCTGTGGGGATTCCTGAAGCCACACATATTTCACTTCATATGATTTGACGTGCTTGTTCTTGTGTGTTTCTGCGTTTAGTAGGCGTTCCAATGACAACGATGTTTTGACAAAGAAGGTTACGAAGGTTTGAAACTCGGATTGAACGAAAAAGGTCACCCCTTCAAAGCTCGACCTCGCCTCGACTTTGCATGAAGACGTCGCATTTTATGAGTCCCAACTTCCTTGGCATTATTTATAATGAGGTAAACAAGATTTCAATGACGGCCCATCCAACTATCGCCTTTACAAGGTGCGTCTGATAAACCTAGTTTTTTTTTTAAGATTAGCTGACATTTGACACACAATGTCATTGATGAGCAAAATGATGCCGTGCAAATAAATGAGTGACTTAAAAGGAAATGCAATCGCCCTTGAAGTCCTTTTCCAACAGTGAACCCGGTGAATTTCTGGTTTGAAAGGCTTCGTCTCTTTGCAGCTGAGGCGAATACTAGCGAAGTTGCTACGTCCTTGTCGCGGACAAAGCTCCCTTTCGGCTTGTCTCAGCTTCCAAGACTATTCGCTCACCTCCGGCAGCCATTCCACGGCTCAGCGCGGGGACCAGGGCGGCCTGGCGGTGGCCCACCGCCCGCCAGGAAAAGGGTGAAGCTCTCACCGACCAACGCGCGAGTAACCTTGCGGCCGACATTTTAATTCTGCTTGCTTGGAGTGGACGGGCGTAGAAGAAGAATGACACGAAGAACGAGAGGGACACGAAGAAGAAAAGTGAAGATTTTAAAAATATTTTTTAAAATAATGTGTCCGAGGGAATATAAATAATAATATTTCAAGTGGTTAATGGATGCGTAGCAGTGGGGTTTGTGTCATTTTATTGGCTTTGCGCAGTAAACGTAATAACATCTCGCTCCACCATTTAGTTTTTTATCGTGTGTTTTGTAGTACGACCCTGTTGTGTAGCCAGTGTGAGTCTTTGGCTTGTACCGTCGGCGGTGTGTCTGAATAAAGCAAAAACAAAAACCAAAAAAAAAAAGCAAAACCAAGGAAGAAGCTGAATTTCTCCCCATTTACACTCCAGTTCGCTAGGTGGCAGTCTAGCTCAACGCGGGTGTAGGGCAACTCTTTCTCCCGTGTTTTGAATTGCTTCCTCTGAAAATGTGACAAAGCAAAGAGCGATTGAAAGCTTTCAATTTTAGACCGAGGCGAAAGTGGCTGCGCGTCGTGTGTCTTAATTTTGGAATTGGTTGGCCGATACACCGAGCGCCAGTCGAGCGGAAGCGGAAGTCGCGAAGCAGACGAAGGCGGACGTTTGCTCCAGCGTCAAAATGGCGAACAGGACAGTGAAAGACGCCAACAGCATCCACGGGACGAACCCTCAGTACTTGGTGGAGAAGATCATCCGTACTCGCATTTACGAGTGCAAGTACTGGAAGGAGGAATGCTTCGGGCTAACCGCCGAGCTGGTGGTCGACAAGGCCATGGAGCTCAAGTACGTTGGCGGCGTGTTCGGGGGCAACATCAAGCCCACGCCGTTCTTGTGCCTCGCGCTGAAGCTGTTGCAGATTCAGCCCGAGAAGGACATCATCGTTGAGTTCATCAAGAACGAGGACTTCAAGTACGTGCGCTTGCTCGGCGCCATGTACATGCGCCTCACCGGTACCGCGGTCGACTGCTACAAGTACCTGGAGCCGCTTTACAACGATTACAGGTATTTACTTGCATAAACATTTTGCTCTTCTGCTCCGCATTGTTTGGCCGTCAGAGCTTGGTTTGCATTCGCACGCCAATTCGGATCTTCCAAATGCAAAATAGTTGCCACTTTCCAACATACTTTACCCTGTGCACTCGCACGCACAGGTATACGAGGCGAACACAGTTACGTTAATCAAGAAACGCATGCGCAGAAAAAGACAGCAGATGCACAAAAGTGCAAATGAAAATCACCCTTTTCAAGAAAAAGCAATTTTGACTGAAAAAGCCCTCACAGTTGCCCAGGGCTGAGGTACCAATAACGTGGTCATCGCTTGAGAAACGGTGACGTCATTCCAAGTCAAAATATTCGTCCCCCTGAGATGGATCAAAATGGCTGGATTTTGCTGCTTGCTTCACATTGTTGTCTGCACAATAGTTTGACCTGACTTGCCATTTCAATTTGTTCTTTTACGACATAAAAATTTGCATGCAAAATGCTAACTGTTGTATAATGGCCATGTGAGTTGCCCGGGATCGCCCTTTTCACTCGTCTATGTCTCTCGAAATCCAAAACGACCACAGGAAAATCAAGACCCAGAACCGCAACGGCGAGTTTGAGTTGATGCATGTGGACGAGTTCATCCACGAGCTGCTGCACTCTGAGAGAATATGTGACATCATCCTGCCACGGCTGCAGAAGCGTCAAGTCCTAGAGGAGGCCGAGATGCTGGAGCCACGCATCAGCGCTTTGGAGGAAGACCTGGATGAGGACCTGGACGAGGCGGAGAGCAGCAGCGACGAGGACGACGGCGGCGGTGGTGGCGAGCGGCTCGATGGGTTGCCCGGACCCGAGCCACACAGGCGAGCCCGCCGTGATGAGAGGCCGCGACATTCGCCCTCGCCCCGGCGCCGCCGCAGCCGCTCGCCCCGGCGCAGGAGCCGCTCGCCCAAGCCCCGCCGGAGCCCCGACGCTCGCAGAGAACGCCGCCGCGGAAGCAAAAGCCCACGCCGCCACCGGGAGCGCAGACGCCGTTCCAAGTCTCCAGCGGCCCACCGCAGGGGCCACCGGCGCCGTAGCCACTCCAAGAGCCCCGACAAGAGCGCAAAGAAAAGTCGCAAGAAGAGTCGCAGGGGCGACCAGTGACCCCTGCAAATCATCCTTTTTTTATTTCTCCTCCTACATTCACTTTGTATTGACTGTGGATTATTCAAGTCATGACTTTTGGACACCTTGGCCGAGTGTGTATTCTGTCATTGATAAGAAAAGAGGGAAGGGGGAGGGTCATTGCGGATATACTTTTTTGTATTGAGGGGGGGAGTCAGTGCACTGTGATACCATTGCAAAAACTGTTTGAAGGGGAGACATCATTCGAGTCATGGCTTCTCCACTTTTGTATGGGGTGCATGGCCACTCACCCGTCGTTTTGCCTCCTGACCCATGGGAAAGGCTACCAGTTGGATGCGCACTTCTGAAAGAAAATTTGTCCAAATAACCTTTTTAGTTATTCCTGGGAAGACCCTGCTCGTGCTAATGTTTATTCCAATAAATAGCAAGAGGCAGCTCTTTATTTTAATTAGTGACTTTTTAGTTCATTGTCATATTCATTTAAAAAGTACAATGTACATTTCAATGAAAGCTGTTGTGCCCTGGCACTCTCTCAACCCAATGTCTTGACTAAAAGCACACACACCATTTTTTATTTTCAAGTGAAGACTTCTGCAGCATTATATTCTGAATAAATCTAGTGAGCTATTTTCCAAAGGGGCTGATGGACTACTCTTGTGCTCCCTGGGGGCTCCCTGGTGTTCGCTTTTACTTTGGAAAACAAACAACCTTTTTGCTTGTTTTCTGGCACGTGAAGGGCCTAAACAGGAACTGAATCAGTAATTTCGATAAGTGTATTTTCTTTCTTGCCCTTCAACTTAAGAATCCCAAAGGGCTTCAGGTGACAGTGACATCCCCTGAAATACCTCCCCAAGCCCAGGAGTGCAAGGGGAAACTATTTGCTGACTGAATGAGAAACCTTGTTACTTCGAAAGCATGTCATGATTTGTAATAAAGAAATGGAAATTAAAAAATCGTTTTTTTAACCAAACCCATTAAAAAAAAAACTTTTCTTGGACAACACAAACTGAAGCAACAATGTGGTGAAGATAAATTGTTTTTTATAATGCTATTTACGTGTGAAAAGAAATATTGATATTGTCACGTTGATTGCTGAAGGGAGGCAGTTAATGACTAATAAAGTCAAACAGTCGCTCTCTAATGTCTTCTGCAGGTGTTAAATAATTCTAGAAACTGGTAAAGGGGGCCCCGAGACAACAAAAATAATGACGAGTAAAACCATAAACAACTACAAACTGGGAAAATACAACAGGACAAATGACAAGAAGAACCTATAGTGTTTTTAACTTTTACATTTTTTGTTATTAATGTGTAGATCGAAGTTTTACGATGGTTAGTACAAAATTGTGCGTTTGTGTTCGCCTAGTCTAAATCGGGGTAGCGTCGACCCCAAAAGTTACGTTTCCAAGCAACTGGTTTCCGTTCAACAGAGGCTGCAACAGTGCCGCCAAGCGGTCGGAGGAGGGACGGTCTATCTTTTAAACTGCGTTTCGCAGATCTCATCTGCGCATGCGTGTCAATCAGTGTTAACAAATACGAGGCTGAGAAACAAGCGGTTTGAATGATCGTACAATACCTTGAAACCAATGCCGTTGATCCCAATTCCTGTTGTTTTCAACCTACTAATAAAATAGGAGTAACTTATTTTATAAATATGATGTTCACACACAGCTGGTGCCGATGGTTTTTGAGTAAGATCCTTCCAGCCATTCTGAATGTGATAGCTGAGCCACTTGCTCATATAATAAATCGATCCTTTCAGCATGTCGTTGTTCCAAAGCAAATGAAGGTGGCAAAAATATGTTTGTGAAAGTTTGTCCATATGGAACAAAAACATGCTACACACTCATGCCACTATGCCCATGCAGGAGTGGACAAGTGGTAGCAGGAAGTAAAAAGCAGAAAGGTAAAAAGGAGCCGCCCGGCCAGCCACCCAGAGCTGAACATGATGCAGAGGCCTCGCTCTGTGCTGGGAGAATGCAGCCCAGCAGGTTCTCCCCAAACCAGTCCAACTCAGCTGACAGGACTGGGTTTTTTTTTTTACTACGGCCGGGAAGAAAGGAAGGAGTGAGACCGTCAGTTTTTTATCGGTCTGGGCGAAATGGCGGTCAACATGAGCAAAAACGGCGTCGAGCTGATGGCGGCCTACAAGGATGTGGTGGACGGACACTCAGACATCAATTGGTTGGTGGCGCTGCCTACCGTGTGTGTTTGTGCGTCTGCGTGTGTGTGTGTGTGTAACATGTATGACGTGTGCGTCTTAGGGTTTTGTTCACCTACGAGGGGAACAGCAACACCATGCGCGTGGCGGGAAAAGGAGGTGAGGACAGTCATGTGATCCTTAGCGGAAGGTAGCGTGACCTTTGACCTACGCATGTGTAGGCGACGGTCTGGAGGAGATGGTTGAAGAGCTGAACAGTGGCAAGGTGATGTACGCCTTCTGCCGAGTGCAAGACCCCAACTCCGGCCTGCCCAAATACGTGCTCATCAATTGGGTGGGTGAAACGCGCCTGCGCGCGTACACGCTCGCTATGATAATCAGCAAAACCTCTCATTGTGTCCGTTTTGTGTTGTTGCTGCTGCGAATGGCAGACAGGCGAAGGTGTGAAGGAGTCACGCAAAGGACTGTGTGCCAATCATTTGGGTACAGTGGCCAATTTCCTAAAGGTGAGAGCCGCTTTTGCTCGTTGCCTTCTTTACGCCAGGCCAGTACTGGCTTGCTGTTTTGAACTTATGCGCTTGTGCGCAGGGGGCCCACGTGACCATCAACGCTCGCGACGAGGACGACGTGGACCCCGACGTCATTCTGTCCAAAGTGTCCAAAGCGTCAGGAGCCAACTACAACTTCCACAAGCCTGCAAACCCCCAGCCCGGGGACGTCCCCCGACGAGCTGTGGTGAGACAACGCACGCAAGACAACACCAAAGCAACGCTTATCGCATCTTTTTTTTCTTTTCTCCAGGGTTCTGTTTATTGCAAAACAAATGCTATGGAGGAAATTCAACAAATCAACAAAGACTCTTTTTGGAGCCAAGCGCAGGTAATCACGACACTATCAACTCAGCAACTGTGATGTCATTTTTAGTGGACAGCAAGTGGAAAAATGGCGGCGAACTGAGATGGATAAAATACAAATGCAATATTGATCCGAATGCCGTGTTTAGACGAGTGGGGCCGCGTAGAACAGTTATTTCAAAGACAATTTGTGATGTGACAAGCCTGCTGACGAATAAGTGCTCCTGGCCACTGGCACTAGTTGGCTGTACTGAACCCAGTTGTGGTTTTCACACTTCTGTGGAAAGGCCTATTTGGACTGGAGTGTTGCTTTAGAGCCCTCTTCTGGCCAGGAAATGTAAGACCTGCATAGGTGACAATGTTTTTGCTAAAAAATAAAAATATGCAGACATATACATGTTTCTTTTAATGCTTAGGTGTATTATCAGTACATTGTGATTGAAATGTTAACCGCAATCAACCATCATTACACAATTTGGTTGGTATGATGAGTCTCTGTTTTACAGAGTTTCGTGCATACACTTGAGACATTTGGTTGCATTTGTCAGCTGAAAATAAGAAAAAGTTGTTGTTATTCAATGCATGCATAAAATGTGAATAGTCGTACCGGAGTCGGTCTGAAAAAGTTACTACGTAGGATCCCAATGAAACAAGATCGTGTATTTGTCTTGTGTGTGTTCAGAAGGAGGAAGAGATGCGGCGTAAGGAGGAGGTGAAGAAGGCGCAGCTACAGAGGCAAGCGGTGGAGCAGGAGCGCCGCGACTTGGACGAGAAACACGCCATGGAAAGAGAGAAAAAAATACACCAGAGAAACATCGCCATCGACCAGAACAGGTGACGGAAGCAAAATCTCTTCCATGCGCTCCTAGAGACTCCAGAACAGACGAGAACATCAAGTCATTGCCGTCTCTCAATCTGAGAAGGCCCACGGTGCCGTTCCTAAAGCGTTTGTGTATATGTGTGTGTGTGTGTGTGTGTGTGTGTGTGTGTACTATTTGATCAGACTACTGCAGAAGCAAAGGGAAGAAGAAGAGCGGGAGAAAGAACAACAGCGACGGGTGAGCGCTCCCTCTAAGAACTTTAATTGAGTTTACAGTTGTGTGCACAACAGAAATTTTTTTGAGAACCACACCCATTCACATGAATATTATACGCGCCCCGAAAGCTGCCCTTTCGTGTTGCATGATGTTTTTTGAAAAGGAAAACAGCGCTTGCCAAAATTCTACTTTAGGATTAATAACATCATGAAATAGAATGGAAGGCTGAAAACAGATTGTGCATGATGACTTAATTGTGTCTGATTTGACCACTGGGGGCAGTATAACCCAGTTTTGAAGACAAGACTTTCACAACTACTCGATAAACTGCAGTAATGTTACTCATTCTTTGGAGAAGATAAAGAAAATACGCCCATGATTGTTGTTATGTTGTCCGTCTACATGTCCTGCTGCATCATTTGCATAAAGACTTTTACTCTAACTACCTCAACATTGATGATAGTTTTGTTCGCTCATCTCGGGGCTTTTCCTTTCGGCAAGCAGAAGGCAAAATTTGACCGCGAGGGTGCAATCTGTTCGTGTGTGTGCGGGACAGTGGGTGCGCGTGATTTAAAGCAGCATTTGAAATTGTAGTTTGCGTTCCAGAACCTGCAGGAGAACGAGACTCCATCCGCGGGGATGAGGCAGGCCACGTCAGCGCAGGGTGCCAGCGTGAGAGCTAACCCTTGACGGCGCGTGAGTGTTGTCGATGAACGATGACGCTTGGCTAACGGAGGCGCTTGTGTGGCAGGAGGCCAAGGCGTTGATCTCGCAGCGCTCCTTCAACCCTCGCGACGTCTTCAAGCAGAAGGAGACCGCATTTGACCACAGCTATGGAGGCTCCGCCCACACAGCGGGTAAGAACTTTTCTAATCATCTGAATAACAGCCACATGTTTACTTCTTATTTTGCTTTAACTACTTAGTTTTTTTGGTTGCAGTTATGTAGTTGTAGTTATAGCTGATTGCAGTTACAGATGTTTAATAAAAGGCCCTGCTACAGGAGTTGGTTACAGCTCTTTAGTTACAATTATTTGTTTTTTGGGAGCTCATTACCCTTAATCACTGATCAAGTTACTTACTGTTACTAGGTGAGCATAGTTAGTTAGAGTCCTTTACTGCTTATGTCTATGTACCTGTATTTGTGCCTACATTTGTGTTGGTCCCTTAGGGAAGCTCCGAAGCCCCTTTTTGTCCCAGCAAGGCTTTGACAGCCCTCAGCCTCTCCCTGGCTACCAAGCCATTCAACCCTTGGCGCCCGCGTCTATCTTGACACCTGAGACTTCGCCTACCCGCAGTCCTTACCAGCCCTCTGACCTTGCGGTCAGTGGCCAAACTTCCGTCCCGGTCTCTTGGACTACATCCTCCTCGCCTCGTCCCGACACAACCTCGATTGACGACTTCCTTTCACGGCCGGCGGTGGCCGCTGCCTCCTTGCCCGTGATGCCTGCCACAGTGGCTGTGCCCACCCAGGCTGCAGGTGCGTATTTTTCTGTGAATGAGTAAAGAACCTCATGTGTTGAGAGGGACATGAAAGGACAGGACAGCAGTAGGAAACCAGACAGGACAAGCAGGGGTTCCGGTCATGATTGGGTGGGACTGAAAAAGTTTTTTATCTCGGGCAGTGTTACACCCTGTCGGGAAAGGACAAAAAATGAGCAAATAGGACTCGCCAGGACCAGGATAGTAAACCAGGCAGTGCGAGCTATGGGATGTGATAGGACAGAATGGGACAAGAGAACAAGGATGGTACAGGACAGAACAGAACTGGGAGAGTGAAGGGGAGAACTAGAACGGGACAGGACTGGAGAAGTGTTTTGAGACGGGGAGTGCTATATCCTGCAAGGAAGGGTTGCTCAAAGTAGTAATTAAGACAAGACAGGACTGGGATAGTGAACCAGACAGTGTCGTCGTAGGACAGGACAGGAGCGGTGGGGCAGTGAGCCAGGCTGCAGGTTTGTCACCAAATTCTAGCATATAGCTAACGAGCTAAGCCAAGCCGGAAGTAACTTGCGTCTCTGTGGTATGCACAGCAGAGGACGATGACTGGTCGGATGAATTTGACGATGACCTGTACGAGGCGGTACCAGGCTTGGCGCCGAGCGGCCAGCGGATGAAATCGCTCGCAGACGCCATGTTTCCTACAGATCTACAAGAAAAAGAGTACACGGTGCCGGCGCCCACGGGCGGAGCTGTCCTTTTTGGGGACGCCGGCCAGGACGCTAACACGGTCAGTCGGGCAGGACGCAAACGCACAAGTCTCAACTGGAAAGAAGTGGAAATGAAGACGCATTTGCGGCTCTCGTATCGCTCATTTTTCACGCGACACTCATGACATTTGATAACGTTTCAGGGCCAAGACGACAATGCCACCGCCAACGCAGAACAAAACATCTGCGCCAAAGCCGTATATGACTACCAGGCTGGTACGTGTGTGTATATATACTCTCTCTCACACACACAGGTGCACGCGCACGGAAGCTCCTCCCATAAAGCTCAGTTTTCCCTCTGCAGCCGACGACACGGAGATCACCTTCGATCCTGATGACATCATCACGGGCATCGAGATGGTGGACGAAGGCTGGTGGCGAGGTTATGGCCCTGACGGCCATTACGGCATGTTTCCTGCCAATTACGTTGAACTCCTGTAACTCCGTTTTGTGTTTGGGAGACTTCACGTGACTCCAAATAAAAGGATTGTGGTACATGTTGGTCGGGTCTGTAGCGTATTGCTCAATGCACGAATAAAGTACAAATATCTCTTGACTGGTGTGTGTACTTTGCTTCAGTTGTTCTTTTTTTCTGACCATCTCTGACTTTCACTTCCAACATTTTCTACTGCTGGCCTCAACTTGCCTGGGTTTTAGTAACTGTGAGAAAATGTAACATTATGAAGGCCAGAGCAAATAAGAGCTACATATAATTAACCTACTGAAAGGAGAAAACAGACAGTCCCATGTGCAAGTAAGTGGCGTTATACTGTGCATGATGAAAAAATGCCAATAACTGGTTTTAGGTGTGAGCTCGCCTCCCAGCAAGTGTATGATTTTTAAAAAATATATATAACCATCTACATTGTTGTAATGGCGAAGCATCAGAATTCACGCTGCCCACTGGAGAGATGTCACAATATTAGGTAGAAGGCATAAACGTCTTGAGGCTTTTAAAAAAAAAAAAAAAATCAGGTGATGATATTTGTTGTCACCATGAGGGGGAACTATACAGTCTGTCAAAAAACAAATCAAAATATTGTCATGCTGATGTCTTCAGACTGATGATATACTGTATAGATCGATCGATAGATACTTTACGATAGATAGATACTTTATTGTTGTGCGATACAAAATCCGAAATTTGCTTTGCATTAAAACAGCTGATCTCGGGAAATCCGAAATCTGCTTCGCATTACAACATCTGATCCCGGGTCAGTGAGCACAGGGCCTCCGCTTTGTCGGGCCTTGCCCCCCACCCTCCACTTCCCTGGGACGTGCCTTTGTCACGCGCGTGCGTGCACGCTCCTTTGGAACACGGCCCGCGTACGGGCGCGCGCTGGCTCCCGGCGACACCGTGAGAGGTTCACACGGCGCCAACAATGTAGGAAAGTTTCCTTACTCTTCCTTAGGAGCAACTTGAAGCGAATGCCGAGGAGCGGAAACTTTTCACCAGTTACCGCGATACGCCAACTTAATTTTTTACGCCTTTTATGTTTCATATTTGATGAGTTTACGTGTGCAACTTGTGGCACACCGAGCGACGTCAGGCCGTCAATGAACGCCGCAGGCAGACAGACGGGCAGGAAGCTAAAGGCTAACAGCTAAGCGCTACCTAGCCGCCGCTGGCAAGTGTTTCCAACGCGCTTTTTTGCGCCCGTTTGCCGAAAAAGTGGATTACCGCATGTGGTCGCCGTCGCTCAAGGAAGCGGCTAGTCGACTTCACGGGGCGGGCGGCCGGTGGCGACGCGTTCTTGCAAAAAGTGTGTTCCGTCCGAGGCTAATAAACTCGCTAGCATGCCTCAGCTGAGCGACGACGGCGACTTGGGCGCCAACGACGAGCTGATCCCGTTCAAGGATGAGGGCGAAAACGACGATAAAACCACCACAGCGGCCGCCGCCGCCGCCAAGCGGGACCTGGACGACGTCAAGTCGTCACTAGTCAACGAATCCGAGACAAATAACAGCCCGTCGGATTCAGAGGTGAGCGAGCCGCTGGCCTGCCAACTTTTTTTTGCACTGCTTTTCTATCTTCTCTCAGTCTCGTGTGTCCGGGCAGGCGACAGACAGACGAGCCAGACGTCAGTCAGACTCTGCCGTCCAGGCTGGAAGCAGCCAGCTGCTTGGGGAAGGTATCGCTCCAGTCATTGAACGCATCGTGGTGTTTGTTGTTGTTGTTTCTGTTGTTGTTGTTGTTGAACCTGGACCAGGTCCCGTGCGCACCCCATAGGACACCCCATTGTGTAAACAAACATTGGACGGATTAGAGGTTTAGCGATTCATTGACCATCCATCTTCAACTCCCTGTAGATTTGCAACAATTAATTGATTCATCAACAATTAATCGGTCATCAAAGAAGCGCTTCATTGCACGTTAATACAATTCTTACGTATCAACAGGTTGCACCAAGAACTATGAGTTGCGGCCAACTGTAGTCGGTGGTGTCCCGTCAGAAGTGAACGTATATGTTGAAGCATTTAATTGGCCAATTCGGTTGATGATGTTGTTGATTAGATCTGCGATTTAAGACTTTAGTAATGGCCAATCACAAAATATGTGTTAGATGTTAAATATAGCTGATTGGATCGGTGGATAGTCTTGTTTGTTCTGTGTTCCGATATGTTAATAATGTGTTTGACATAATGTGCTCTGAAAACAAGAGTTAAAAATAACATTTCATCATTGGCGAAATAAAAACGAGTGCTTTTAATAAGACCATAATAAACCTTCTCTAAAAACTCAAAACTAAGAGGGTTGGGGAAAAAAATTCAAACAAAGTTGAATAACAACTTCCAAACTGTTATGACTCTGGTGATGATATGTGTTTCCTTCACGTGTTGTCACGCGGCAGCGCTGAGGAGGCAGACCGGGGTTAGGGGTCTCTTCCAGCACCCGGCCTACGTGGGCTACCCCTTCTTCATGATTCCCGACCTGTGCGGCTCGTATCTAACTGGTGGAGGGCTGGCGGCGGCGGGCGCCCATGCGGTAAGTCGGTCGGCACATGACCACCAGGCTCACCACAGCCTGTGTGATTTTAATTAATGTTTTTCATCTGAGATAATTGCTCTACATTTCAATGTATCTGGTCAATATCCTGGAGAAGGGGAAGATAATTGCATTTCAAAAAGATCTACTTTGATGATTGTTGCTCGAACATCACTATGTTGAGTGGCATCGAAAGAGAAATAAACAAAGCGCACTCACTTATCGGGATCCTTCCTGGTAAAATGTGTTAGGGTGAGAGGTTTGGCTGGCGCTTTGGTGTGTGGGGTTACATGTGTTTGTGTCTGTTTTTATGTGTGTGTGTGTGTTCCTGTTTCTGCTGGTGGTTGGATGGACGTACATGCATAGTATCTACCATGGCAGTGGCCCTTTCTGGACGTCCCCGGAAGAGCAGCCAGGAGAGACTCAGCCACGCCGGCTCACCTGGTAAGAGACACTGCAATGCCTACAAGTCACATGACACCATGGTAGCCAATAAGGTGACTCGCCGTGCATGTGTGGACCTCCAGTCTAGCGGTGCGCCCGCCCACATGGCTCATCTTCACCCGCTGCTGTCCTACCGGCCCGAGGCCTTCTCGCCGCCTCCGAGGGCATTGGCCAGCTTCTCGCCCGAAGCAGGTGAGACACGCCAGCAAGCCTGCCGGCCTGCCCGCACACTAACACGCCCATGTGTTCTCCAGCAGGCTCGTCCCGGCTGCCCCACGTTGCACGCTATCCCGTTTCGCCCGCCGACGTGGCTCAGATGGCGCACGCCTTTGATTGGCTGTGAGTACAAACTTTTTGTGTGTGGGTGTTGTCCAAGCCCCGCGGGGTCTAGCAGGCGGCGCTGGGCCTGGTTAATTAATAGAAATTGAATTGTAATTGTCGATTCTCACAAGAATCTTTTTTTTTTCCACTCTTGTTTCTACTTTCTTGAGAGGCTTTCTAATTTGGTTGTTGTGTCATGTAGTGATATCATTGTGTACTTCTTGTGTTATATTCTGATTTGGAGCAGCTCATCCCCTGGCCTGGTGAGCGCCTCACCCTCGCCTGTGCCCTCGCCCAGCTCCTTCTTGGCGGTCGCCATCAAGCAGGAACCCGAAGAGGCCCGAGAGCACAGCCCGCTGAGGTACCACAGACAGTAAACCTGATTTTTTTTTGGGCACATCCAATATGGCGGCCACACTCCCATGGCAGGTGGGCTACAAGTCAATCAAATGCCTTTGCTGTCTCCCCCACCCCCAGGAAGCCAGTGGCGACAGCGCAAGATGTTAGTGGCAGCAGCGATCAGAAGGCCAAAGGTCACATCAAGAAACCGCTCAATGCCTTCATGTTGTTTATGAGGGACGAAAGGCCCAAAGTGGTTGCACAGTGCCAAGTCAAGGAGAGCGCCACCATCAACCAGATACTGGGACAGCGGGTCAGTGCCTACCTGCGTGTGCATGTCTCAGAATGTGTGTGTGTGTGTCTGTGTGGTAATGCTTTAATGTGTGTGTTTACAGTGGCATTCTCTGAGCAAGGACGAGCAGGCCAAATACTACGAGCTGGCCCGGAAAGAGCGGCTGCTGCACTCACAACTTTACCCCGGATGGTCGGCCAGAGACAACTACGTCCGTATACCCGCGTACGCCACGTACACCGCTCTTCACTGATGTTATTAATCTTTTGTCGGTGTGTTTCTTTTTGTGCATGATCAGGGCAAGAAGAAGAAGAGGAAGAAATTCAAGGGTGGAAGCCATCAAGAGAGTAAGGCAGCCGTGTTGTGATAGCAACGCTTGACAGGCAGTGATGATATGTTGTTGCCACTCACCCTTGCACGCGTTGTTTTTCAGCCGCCACAGACGATTCTCCACCGCCGCCCAAGCGTACGCACCTGTCCCCCGTGCACGACGAGGCACCTCACGCACACGCCCTCCTCACGCAAACCCGCGCACACACATCGACATCCAGTGCGCACACACGCACCCACCTGTCCCGCCCCCACACAGTCTCCCATCTCACGCACACGCACCTGTCCCAGGCCAGCCCCGCCTCCTCCGTGGACTCCCCAGCCACGCCCACGGCGGCGTTGGCGTCACCCGCCGCCCCCGCGCCCACGTACACTGAACACACACACTATCACGCGTACTCCACCTGTGGCCACGGCGGCCGCTTGTCACCGGGCGCTGACCAGCCGCTCGCCCTTACCACTAAGCCGCCGCGTGGCACGCTTGCTCCACCCACATCCACCTTGGACCCTTCCTCCTCCTCCTCCTACAGATAAGCCAATCGGCTTTGAGTGGCGGCCGGTCAATCAGGTGTCATCAAGGTGTTTAAAAAAAAATTCTTGTCGGGGAAAACGACAAGTTTGTGGTCAATATTTGACTTTGTCGTCATTCGTTTTGCCTCATTTTCACTTACAAACTGCAAACTTTTATAAACACAAATAAATATTCTCAATTTCACCCCATGCTGTGTCATCAAGTCTCAAAGCACGTGATGATGATGATGATGAACTTGTCACACACGGGTAAACAACTGAGTGTGAGTCATCACTCACTGTCAAAGTTGCTCCCTGTCTGTCATGTGACCCTGAGAGTCTGTGTTTCTGCAACGCTAGAAATGACATTAAATGCAGATAAAAGCTAATTTGTTTGAAGGTTGGTGATGACGGTGTTTGGTGAGTAAATATGGATCCAAGATGCCCTTTACTATCAAATTGGTAACAAAAGTGCTCTTGTTGGTCAAAATAATTCCGCAAGCAAAAATTCAAGGTGCCATTTATGACCCTTTCATTGTCCTCGTGAAGAAATTGAATGAAAAAAATGTTGAAGATTTCCTACTGCTCTTGTTTTGCTGCTCAGGGCAGACTGCTGTGAATGGCAGCTTTTGTTGTTGTTTTATAACTATATGTAAAAACGCATAATTGCTGCATGTGTTGTTTCGAAGAAACAGAAGTACGAGAAGTTCAACGTGGCTCACGTGTTGCAATTTTCAGAACGTGACGAATGACGCGTTCACTGTTCTGCGATTAACTGAAATTTTTTTAACCGGCTTTGAAGTGCTTTTCGTAAACATTTTCCCCACTCAGGTACGAGTAGCTGACTAGTCATTATCAGGACTCACAGGACGTCGATCCGAAAGAAGGCTAGAAACAAACTGAATACATCAAAAGCAGCGACAATCATCGACATTTCGATCAACAATGACAAACTGAACTGCCACAACTCCCACGGCTTGTGTGGTTCCTGAAGCAGCTGCGGACACCATCTGGTGACGTCATCTACGCGCGTCGCCTACTCGCCGTGGAACACGAATGAAAATGACGGAAGCAATTCAGCGGCCATGAGAAACATCTACGAGCAATAGAAGTTCGTTTGCAAACAGTTTTTAATTTTAATTTGTTTGGAATCGGGAGACAACACATTAGGTTGGAAAATGCCCCGCTACGGCCGAAAAAATCCAATTCCGGACAGGTGAGATGACTTGCTTGAACACAAGCTCAAAACTCACGTCAAGCTTGAAAATTTGTGGGACAGTTTAAAATACTTAATATTTAAAAAAATCGCAAATTACGTAGGATTTTACGGGCATTAAGTGTCCCCCCCCCTCGAGTGAAAAAAAAAAGATGAATGTCACTTGATGTCAGAGGATATTGTTTTAATATTTTCATAGGTAGGTGGGCATAGGTAGAGTTGTGCACGTGATTTTTGGTGACGATTGGTTGTAGTTTTCGAACATAAAGCCACGTTAAGATTTTTCTCAATGGGTGAGTCACAGGTTGGCTTATTTTCCACATAGGTTTGAACATATATTCCATAGCTTGCAGACCCTTGGGGTTGACTTTGAGAACTACTCTTAAACTCTTACTCTTACTCTTACTCTTATATGTATTTGTGTGTGTGTGTGTGTGTGTGTGTGTGTGTGTGTGTGCGCGCACACGCGCACAGATGGCTGGACTACAAGGCGGTGGGAAAGCGACTAGGCGGGACTCGTTTTGTGGCTTTCAAGGTTCCTCTCAAGCAGGTGAGCGCGTCATCATCTGGCGTCATGCCTAGGAAACTGTTGCAAATGCTAACAGCATTCCCATTCAGTCTCTAAACCGAGGCCTAGAGCCCGCTCAGGTCTTCGGACCATGGGAGCTTTTGGACGCCATGCAGGAAGACCAACAAGAACTGGGACTTGTTATTGACCTGACCTTCACCACACGCTACTACGGGCCCCAGGTATCGCCCGTTTTGCCGGCACCTTCTATTCCTTGACCTTTTCACGCAAACCTGGAAACTTTGGATTGGAGTTAAGAGGAGGTGGCAATTTTCATCCGAATGTTGCGCTTAGACTAGTAGGAATGCATATCATACATTATTGGCAACAAAGTTATGGACTTGACTTCCCCTTTTATAATTGGTGTGTTATAAGCAACCAAATGTGGGTGCACAGTAACCCAATTTGGGGTTGTCATTTAATGGGAAAGTTTCCTGGAAATGTGTGTGGGATGGCAAGCCGAATTGGACCACTATTCTCAGTGGAAAGCAGTCCCGTCTGGTTCTGCGCGACGGTTTGTATGGCAAGATTCTATGTTGCCAGACAACATAGGATCTTGTGTGCCAATCAGTTTGTTTGTTCGATCGCCACCGCTGTCCGCCCCATGCTGCAGGACCTCCCAACTTCACTACGCTGTGTCAAGATCCCCACGGAGGGTCACGTGGTCCCCGCCGACGGTCCCGTCCTGGCCTTTAAACAAGCCGTTCGCCAATTCCTTCGAGATAACATACACAACGGTCAGCCTTGCTGCTACCAGTCGCAACCGCCTTTGGTTGCTGGGCTGACCTCACCTTTCCACTTTGTGTTGCAGACAAGCTGATTGGTGTCCACTGTACGCACGGACTCAACCGTACTGGCTACATGATTTGCAGGTGCCTGTGCTTCACGTAGTCATTAAGTGTGTGTGGCAAATCCGGAGAGGGAGTGTATGTGTTTGGGCGTGCGAGTGCGTACGTGGTTGGTTGAGGTGTGCCAGGCGACACTGTCTTACCGCTGCCGCATGTTTTTCCTGCGTGTCAGGTATCTCATAGACGTGGACGAGATGGATCCCGCCAAGGCCATAAAACGTAAGTTGCACACACACAAATCGCACGCGTGGCGTATTTGCATGGGACATGATTGCGTGCCCTTGCGTGTGTGTGTTTTCAGTGTTTAACTCGAGTCGCGGTCACAACATGGAGAGAAGCAACTACATCGATGACCTTCGCACTGGCCCACGGAGAAGGTAGCACAAGCGTTACGGGTGGCATGTGCGTCTTTGCTTGTATACTTATTGCGTGTGTGCGCGCCTGTCCCGCTCACACATGCTTTTGTCTGGGCAGCAACGAGGGCATAGACGATCGTCCGCCAACGTCGGTGCCGGGACAAGCCGTCAATCGGACACCGGCTGCCGGTAGCGCGCCTGCAGGCGGCCGTTGGGGCGGCGGCAGCCACACTTGCAGGTACGGGCACTGGTTCGCACAGGCTCTAAGGCATCAAGTTCACGCTCACACACATACACACTCAGTCATCAGAGCTACAAGTGTGCTTCTCACCAAGGGATGACGGGGGCAGACGGGAAAGCCATTCTAATTGCTAAATTAATTTAAGATTGACACCGTACTCCTTCAAGCGGAGCGTGTCCAAGTTTTTTCAGAAAGAGATATACATCCGAATGAATAATACTGCACAGGCTAATAAACAGATGCTGCAAACTGGAAATGAATTCCAGTACGTTGCGGCGTGTAGCTGGTGGGAGGAACACAACTCAAAGATTGGGGGTATTGAAAATTTATAAGGTCACGAATGTTATTTGTTTGTTTACACAGTGTGTGTGTGTGTGTGTGGGTGGGTGTGCGAGAGAGTGTGTGAGAGAGAGAGAGAGGGATTCACTCACCGTTTTTGTTTTTGTATCACTTTCTGCAGATTTTTCTCACCAAGAGCTACAAGACAACAACCGCTTGAGTGGCCCCGAAATGACAGCCCCCGGTGTGTGTGTGTGTGTGTGTGTGTGTGTGTGTGTGTGTGTGTGTGTGTGTGTGTGTGTGTGTGTGTGTGTGTGTGTGTGTGTGTGTGCGTGTGTGTGTGTGTGTGTGCGTGTGTGTGTGTACGCGTGCGTGCGTGATAGGAGACACTCACTAACATTTTTTTTTTTCCTCCTACTTCCTGCAGATTTTTCCCAAAAGGAGGCAATAGCCGACACCCACGTGAATGTCCCCAATATGAGTGGCCCCAACATGAAAGTGCCCAACATTACCGGCCCCCAAGAAGCAGCCTGCTTCCGTTCCCGCCTGCACATCCTGCCTCCATCCCCTCCAGAAGGGCATTTCCCCATGCTGCCAACTGGCAGGGTGGGCCCACACACCTTCGGGGCCATGCACAGCCAACGTGCGTTTGGGGCCGCCCACCGCCACCGCCCACCTCCCTCCCACATTACTGTCCCCGGTGGGCCAACCAGCAGAGCACTGAGGATGAAGGGTGGGGCTAAAACTGAATGGGAACGTTTTTGGTCTTGATTTATGGACCGTAAGAAGCGTCTTAACTCCTGACCTCCACCAAGGCTAACAACCTAGCCATTAGTCTGCTAACTAACTCTTTCAATTTTCTTAAAGTTTGATCGGGCTCTGAAATTTGTCGTGGGAGGTTCCATTTCTGTATGAAGTAGTCTGTGCCTTGATCAGGATGGATTTGGACTGCTCGTGATGCAGCCATGCTTAGAGCAAGCATTCGCTGCAGGAAGATAACACCCCGCTGCAATATGATTGGCTGCCCCATCCAGGTAGGACACACCCAGCTGCTTCTGCTTCAATGTGCTAGCTTGGGTTGGTAAAAAGCCCACGAACAAATACCAACTTCTTTTGAATTTTAAATACACGCCTTAAACTTGAGTGATCCTGTAATGATCTTGTATTTTTCATTATCATCCTTTTTTTTGTTTTGTTTTTTAAAATGAATTAGATTTTAAAGTATTTCAAAAATGCTTCCATTCAATGCTTCAATTTTTATTAGTTTTAAACATCTTTTTTTTGTGTATGGAATACTATATTTGTGGAATGCAGGATAAAAAAAGGTTACAATAAGTATTGGTTAATAAACTAAACTACAATTCTCAAACAACTGTTTGACCTCCCTTCTTTATGGCCAAACATTCATTCATTCATCTTCCGAACCGCTTTATCCTCACTAGGGTCGCGGGGGGTGCTGGAGCCCATCCCAGCCGTCTCCGGGCAGTAGGCGGGGGACACCCTGAACCGGTTGCCAGCCAATCGCAGGGCACACAGAGACGAACAACCATGCACGCTCACACTCACACCTAGGGACAATTTAGAGTGTCCAATCCGCCTGCCAAGCATGTCTTTGGAATGTGGGAGGAAACCGGAGCACCCGGAGAAAACCCACGCAGGCCCGGGGAGAACATGCAAACTCCACACAGGGAGGCCGGAGCTGGAATCGAACCCGGTACCTCTGCACTGTGAAGTCGACGTGCTAACCACTGGCCCACCGGATGGCCAAACAGTTATACCGAAATAATATTAAAATAAACCCCAAAAGCTCAGAATGAATCAAATTTATTGACAAAGATGAAAACAAAGGTATTGTATTTATTTTATACAGTTTTTTCAATCTTAATTTTGGTTATTTTGTTAATATTTGTTAACTATAATGTTGAATGTGATGAATGTCACGTTTCACAACGGCGGACCTGAACCGGAAACAATTGCTTCGTTTTGTTTTGCCCAATGCATAAGTCAAACCCCACGTTTTAACATTTAAACTTCTCACGGTAAAACGTTAATTTTAACATGGTAAACGGTATTACGTTAATTTTAACATGGTAAAAGTTGTTTTTTTCCTTGGCCTGGCAGCAGTTGCTTCCGTGTGATCCAGATGTCGCTGGCCTCCAAAAAGTGTAAAATGCCACAACCCTCACGTAACATTAAGCGGAGTACTGTAGATATTTTGCTGTTGTAATGTAACCACAGTGACATTGGCACCATTCTTGGCACAATGCATTATGTCGTCAGAAGCGAATGTGATTAAAATATTTTCGAGATTACATCATTTAAACGTTTGCAGGAATAAACAAAAGTGATGACTGAAATGTGTGTTAGACGTTTCCGCTGCTCGCTTTCGGTTTCGCTTCTTCTTCGGGGACATTTCAAAACACTGGCCTGTCGGTGTAGCGACGCCACACCGACTTACAGGCTCTACCCGGCATTGCAAGTCATCGTTTTTTGTTCAAACTGTTCGGAAAGGCCGCCTTTTGTGATCCAACTCAAGTGCAACTGGAAAAAACAGGAAATGTGTTCATACAATATAAAAACATACTAATAATGATGAAACAATGTAAAAACAGGGAACATTGAACGAAAAAAAACAAAACACCCAAAATTTCATTTTGCAATTTTTTAGGACTTGCACGCAAATGCTGACCAGAACTCATTTTGGAATTATGAAACACGGAACACATTTTGAATTGAGAATGTCAATACAGTATTGTAGCGGGTGGCAATAATGTCTGAGAGCGAATTTTAACGTGAAAAATGTGGTAATGGGGACTTGTGGAAACTTTTGGAATGTGTTGCAGTTGTAATGTTTTGAATAAGTCAAAGTGTTGAAGGAGGTGTGAATCTTATAGAACAGGCCTCAATTTGGACAGTTGAAGGTGGAGAAATTTGGGTGTAGCCTTTTTGGAAGAGCGTTTTGCCACAAATGAAGAGCAATGGCTATAGGATTGATCGTAGTCAGGTTTACCCGTTTTTCATCCAGTGATCTCATATTGCTAAAAAAAAGCGATTGGACGAAACGAAAGTGACTGCACTACCGAAACGAATAAAGACGAAATGGGATTAATTAACTTCAAATCCAAATCGAGTTTGGTTGTCGGCAGTACTGTGGCGGGGCCGCCGTCAGGGGCGCTGTCGCGCGCTTGACTAGCCATAAGCGGAGTGAGAAGTGCATGAAATGGGGGAAAATGGCGGATCATGTGCAGGTGAGCGGGGGCTTGGCGTGTTTGCAACCGCCGCGACGTCGGCACGCGACGTACGGACGGAGCCACGAGGCTGCTGCGGGCGTCGGGGGTCCCGGCGAGGAGGCCGCGGGCGTACGCAGGGGGCCGGGCCCGCTGGAGCAGCGAAGGACTCTGCCGTCGCCTGACTCCACCGGCCGCTGCGTGGCCTGCTGTCGCAACGTTAGCCCGGCGATGGCGTCGCCGCGCGGGCTCTCGACGCGAGGCGTCCCCGGGCAGAAGGCGAGCGTGTTGCGCGCGGACGAATGCCGCCCGTTTTTCTAATGGCAGTATCGGAGACAACAATTATGGGTGACTGTGGCGGGCTAGCTTACTGGTCGTGAGCCTTCTTTTGCCCGCCCGCCGGCAGCCTACCTCGGTCGCCTGGCGAACGCTTACAAACGACATTGGAAACCTCCCATTTTCCTCCTTTCTTTTCTCTCTTTTGTTTTTTTGCTATTGTTTCCTCCCAGGATATTTTGCTACGCTTTCAGAGTTGCCAGCTAGCCATGCTAACGTTAGCATAAGCTGAGCCATCAACAACTCCTCCCGCCCGCTGGGTTGCAAACAACCCGCTTTGTTGTTCTCGTTGTTGTCGTTTTTGATGGGAGAAACGGACAAAACTCTGGGCGCGTGCGTGAGCTTGAAGCGAGCGAATCGACTCCGTTTCCTGTCGCGTTGTTTATGTTGGTTACTAAGCAGCGCCGTGTTGGCCACTTAGCCCGCTAGGTGGCTAAGCTAACCGCCGAGACTGCTGCTCTCTGGCACTAGACGCCGATTGAAGTCCAGGAATGTCCACGCACTCGTCACCTCAAACGCGTCCGTCTGCGTTCGGGGCTCGCTCAAACGCTCCACGTTGCTTTCAATCAACTTGAGCATGGACGGTTGTTTTCGCATGGGTTATTCACTCCCAATAATGTTGCCCAAATTTTCTTGAGCCACATATAATCTTAATTTACTCACGAATGGATTTACCCTGTTTGAAATAGGGATACAACTAATGATTATGTTGCTATTAAATTAGCCTATAATTGTTTCCATTGTTCAGATTAAAAACTGTTTTCATTGCCATACTTTCATTTAAAAAAACCCACATTATTTCAACTTCCTGATTTGATCTCTAACGTCTGTCAGAAAATTGGCAAAAAATGTTGATCCTTGCGGTCCAAAGTCAGAGCCACTGCTTGATTTTGGTTCAACACAAAAGATAATCAGTTTGCTTCCATGGAGAATTGACATGATTTACTGTTGAAAGGCTGAAATTCCAAAGATTTTAACTATTCCAAATCAAACAAGGTCTCAAACCAATTCATTGATAATCAAAATTGATTTGATTCTAAATTAATTGTTTCACCTCCTTTTATTTATTTTCTGTTTACCCATGAGTGTTGAATGTTCAAAAGTTATTTATCTAAAGATTTCACAAATAACATTTTAGAGCTCCACTTGTGATATTGCTGGTATCTCTTTCACCCCCGGTTGTCACATCGGCAGAGTCGGATACCAGCCCGTGCTGAAACTCGGCGCCGCGGCATCTTTTGCGACGTGACTGTGTGACTCGACACATCCAACTGCAATCATGTCGACTGCCGCCGGCGAAATTCGCATGCATGGCGCATCTGACCGCCCTCCACGCGTGGGGTTGCATGAGTGTGTTTTGTGCTGATAAGCGCCGCCGCGTGTGTATCGCCGCAGGGCCTCGCCCAGCTGGAGATCCTGTGCAAGCAGCTGTATGAGACGGCTGACACGGCCGTGCGCCACCAAGCAGAGAAAGCCTTGGTGGAGTTCACCAATGGGCCGGACTGCCTCAGCAAGTGTCAGCTGCTGCTCGAGAGAGGAAGTGTGAGTCTCGTCACGCCACATAAGCTTGCTTTTATTTGGGAGTGGAGGAGGAACCCACCCCAACACACACACACGCACCCTTTCAGATGAACTGAATGTCTGACTTAGTGTTGTACTTAAGACCCCACTGTCTCAGACCGGAACTCACTCAGTCGAAACAGAGACTAAAACAAGACCTAAACAAGACTGAGACAGGCTCGAAAAATAAAACCACTCAGTGATGAAACAACATGTTTATCCTCAAAATAGATGACGACTTAGCAGGGCGCTTCCATTTTCAAATCGTTCGACCACATGATGTCTTTTTCTAGATCGACGCTCAGTCACGCTCTGTTTGCACGAAAAAGGATGTCAACCATTTTGACTTGGTTGGACATGTGCGGAACACCTCAGACTGCTGTGGTGGCCCACAATTGTCAGCTGGTCCTTTCTTTCTGATGCACATTGCAATTCGCCTGTAGGTTCAAAGTCCCCCAGTATAGCGCCAACTACTGCCAAGAAGGACTTACTCAATGTCCCGATTTCTTGTTTTAATTTTATTTATTCAATTTTCTCCCCTTAAGTGTCGGTGATTTGTATCGGCAGCCTCCGTGAGTGCCCGCTACCTTAAAATAAGGCCGTGTCGACCTGGTACCCGAATGACAATCGTGTGTCCTGTAATGTAGCATGTTTGTGTGTCTGCAGTCGTCGTACTCGCAGCTGCTGGCGGCCACCTGCTTGTCCAAACTGGTGTCAAGGACCAGCAACCCACTTCCTCTGGAGCAGCGCATCGACATTCGTGAGTGCCACCCTCGCAATAGCACACGATAGTCCTCGGGGATCGTCTTGCCAATGGCACCAGGCCCAACCCAGAAAACGGGTGAGCAGCCAGGACGGCTGGAGTCGAAAGCCAAGGGCACTACGGGGTCAAAACAGCCATTCACCCGCTTCATTCTTATTCCACTTACGCAATAGTCAGCAAAAGAGGCGAATAAATCATATTCTTGCAAAGGTTTTTCCTTGAGGTCCCATTCAGTACCAGCCAATTCTAGACCAAGTCTGAAAAGACGTTTAAAAATGTCTTTGGGAGTGAATGAGTTAAAAGTAGCGCATGTGAGCAGCTGTAGCGTCCACGTTGCCATTTTGTCGTGGCTTCGCCACGCTTGTGACGCGCAACATGTCCCGACAGGGAACTACGTGCTGAACTATCTGGCCACGCGGCCCAAGCTGGCCGCCTTCGTGACACAGGCGCTCATCCAGCTGTACGCCCGCATCACCAAGCTGGGCTGGTTCGACTCGCAGAAGGACGACTATGTGTTCCGCAACGTCATCGCCGACGTCACGCGCTTTCTGCAGGACAGCGTGGAGCACTGCATCATCGGCGTCACCATCCTGTCGCAGCTCACCAACGAGATCAACCAGGTGGGTGTGGGGAGGCGGGCACCGGGGGGGACGCACGCCGACGCCTAACGGTCTCTCTCTGTCGACAGGCGGACACGGCGCACCCGCTGACCAAGCACAGGAAGATCGCCTCGTCCTTCAGGGACTCGTCCCTCTTTGACATTTTTACGCTCTCCTGCAACCTCCTCAAACAGGTCAGTCAGTAGCGACCAGCAAGGTGACCTTTCTTCAAGCAGGAGTTCATGTCGAGTCAAATTTGGATTCACAGCCCAAAATCCGTGTTCGCTATTCGTTTACAGTTTAAGGGACGAGTCTCGAGTCAAATTTTATGTTGTTACGAATTATGCTTGATTTATCGCCCTACCCCGGGACAACGTTGGATTGGTCGTCGGCCAATCAACCGGGGGGCATGTAGACAGAGGTGGAAATTTTATATATTTATTCAAAGGCTGTGCGGGCGTGCGTCTGATTGTTGCGTTTTGTGAACGCAGTTGAGTGAACGCTGGCGCATTTTGGCTGCCGCTGCTCAACCCGTATTGTGTTTTTTGTTATTGTAAAGTATCCTTGGGTGTCTTGAAAGGCACTTATAAATAAAATGTATTATTATTATTATTATTGCGCGGCAGGCGTCCGGCAAGAACCTGAACTTGAACGACGAGTCGCAGCATGGGCTGCTGATGCAGCTTCTGAAGCTGAGCTACAACTGCCTCAACTACGACTTCATCGGGACGTCCACCGACGAGTCGTCCGACGACCTGTGCACGGTGCAGATCCCCACATCCTGGCGCTCAGGTAGCGTTCGCTTGGCATCGTTTTCGGATGTTCCTTTGGTTTCGGGCGCGAGATTTAACATCTCTCGTGGTGCAACAACTCATCAATGCTCAAATGAATTGACAACTCGGTTGAAGATCAATAATTGATTCTCAGCCCTACATACATTGTACTTTTATTTTTTTTTTAATTTTTATTTCGATTGCTGGCGCAGCCTTCCTGGATTCATCCACCCTGCAGCTCTTCTTCAACCTTTATCATTCCATCCCGCCTTCTCTCTCCCCGCTGGTGAGTGGCACACGCAGCAGTCAGCCGTCAACGAGTCCTGCCCGGCGCTGACCCCGCCCCGCTCTGCTCCGTGTCCGCGCAGGTGCTGTCATGTCTGGTCCAGATCGCTTCCGTCAGGAGGTCCCTCTTCAACAATGCCGAGAGAGCAAAGTTCCTGTCGCACCTGGTGGACGGCGTCAAGAGGATACTGGCCAACCCGCAGGTCCGTCTCACCACCGGGAAGTGTGTGTGTACTTTTGTGTGTATTTGTGACCCCCTCGCTCGTGTGGCCCCACACAGTGTCTGCCCGACCCCAACAATTACCACGAGTTCTGCCGGCTGCTGGCGCGGCTCAAGAGCAACTACCAGCTGGGCGAGCTGGTCAAGGTGGAGAACTACCCCGAAGTCATCCGCCTCATCGCCAACTTCACCGTCACCAGCCTGCAGGTGAGCCGCCCAGCCGCAGACTACCTGCCCAGCTTTCAGAGTTGGTTTTTCTTTTGTTTTGTTTTTTTCCCCAAAAATTTTTCAACTCTTTCACAACGGAGCATGTCAAAAAATTTTCAACCAAATTCTTAAAAACAAACCCGCAACAGAGTGCACTTTACGTGGACAGCGAGTTTTGTGTAAGTGTCACAAATTAAATAACTTAATGAGGTCTCTGATGACGTGTGGATGTCGTTTCAGCACTGGGAGTTTGCCCCCAACAGCGTGCACTACCTGCTGAGTTTGTGGCAACGCCTGGCAGCCTCGGTGCCGTACGTCAAGGCCACAGAGCCACACCTGCTGGAGACCTACACGCCCGAGGTCACCAAGGCCTACATCACATCGCGGCTGGAGTCGGTCCACGTCATCCTCAGGTCAGAACCCCCCCATATATGTATTACATACACATGCATACAAAACCGAACAAAGTAGCCAAAAGTGTCAAGTCATTTTGAAAGTGTCCTGGTTTTGAATAAAAGAATGAAAATTTATAAAAAAAAAAAAAAGTTTGTATCCGATTCAGTGAAAGAACTAATCAGTTGAATGAATGTATTAGTTCCAGTGTTCCTCCGCTTTGTATTTTGAAAATGTGTGACTTTTCCCTGCAGTGCATGTGTAAGCACTAGTTTGAACCAGCAGGGGGCGCACTGTTTTATCTGGATCGGCTTTTAGGGTGAATTTTATTTAAAAAAAAAAACTTTTCTAACGGTCTCGTGTGGTCGCAGAGACGGTCTGGAGGACCCCCTGGACGACGCCGGCTTGGTTCAGCAGCAACTGGACCAGCTGTCCACCATCGGGAGGTGCGAGTATGAGAAGACGTGCGCTCTGCTGGTGCAGCTTTTCGACCAGGCGGCGCAGAGCTACCAGGAGCTGCTCCAGTCCACCAACTCGGGCGCCGCCGACGTCACCGTGCAGGAAGGTGCGTGGCTTGCGGACATGCCGGCTAGGTCGCTGTGTGCTCACTCCTCTCCTCCCACCTCTTAGGTCGCCTGACTTGGCTGGTCTACATCATCGGGGCGGTGATCGGCGGCCGCGTGTCCTTCGCCAGCACTGACGAGCAGGACGCCATGGACGGGGAGCTCGTCTGCCGGTGCGCAGCCGTTTTTGCATTTGCTAGCGCAATCTCCTTCTTCGTCCTCAGCCCTTCATTTCTTTCTTTTTCTTTGGTCTTGTCCTCCCCCTTTGCCTGCGGTACGACATTACTTCTGGTTGTACCGCTCAGGGTGCTGCAGCTGATGAACCTGACCGACTCGCGGCTGGCTCAGGCCGGCAACGAGAGGCTGGAGCTGGCCATGCTCAGCTTCTTCGAGCAGTTCCGCAAGATCTACATCGGTGACCAGGTGCAGAAATCGTCCAAGGTGAGGAGGCTCGCCGACGACTCCCGGGGGAGAAAATGCTCCCATCGTGACCCGTGAGTCGCAAATGAAATGATTGGGAATCGTTTGCTCGTTTCCCGGCTCGCAAATGTCGTAACCACGGTGGGAGTTTTAAAGGAACTATCTATGTCCGCAGCCTTCACAATTAAGGCATCTTTCGACTGCTCTTCTCACCCCAAATTTGTGCCATTTTAGTGGGCGCTTTAAGGTCGTTTTGAGACATCGACTCAGAACCCCTCGTAAAATGCGAGTTGATTGGTGAATATTTTGAATTGAAACTACTTAGCCAATCTCACATGGGATTCCCTAGATAGCAGAGAGATGTTGACAAATAATCACAACTGTTTTACTCCGGTTTGAAGTTGACAACCAGCATTACTGAAAATACCTCTTTTTTGTGTTTTTTTTTCCTCTTTTTTTTTTTTTTTAAACTAATTTTTGTTGCCTAACTTGAGGTTCACCATATGTTTGATTTCAGCTGTATCGTCGTCTGTCGGAGGTGCTGGGCCTAAACGACGAGACCATGGTGTTGAGTGTCTTCATCGGCAAAATGTGAGTGACTGCATCGCTTCTCTTTTTCAACTTCATTACCTCGTTCGTCTCCTTCTACTTGTCTCCCGACATATTCTACTTCAACTACTTGTCCTTCTTCGACCTCTACTTCCTCTTCATGCGACTTATTCTACTCCTCCTTTTACTCCTTCTTCATCTCCTGCCCTTCTCTAAGGAATTCCTAATTGTCATAATCATGCTAACATTCCTGAAAATGCCGCCCCCCCTCATTCCAGCATCACCAACTTGAAGTACTGGGGCCAGTGTGAACCCATCACCTCCAAGACCCTGCAGCTCCTCAACGACCTCTCCTTGGGATATCCTTGTCGACGAGCGCATGCATGTTCACCTTGCCTTTTTTAGGCGCAAAGCGAGCGTTCGGGTCAGCCGTTGTCGTCACGGAAAGTGACACATGAGAGAGGGATGATTGTTTTTGATTAAACAAAATGGGGGAGGGTTGATTTCAATTGGAATTTTTTCATGGCAGATCATCCTTTTGGCATTCAGCTCCCGTTAACAGGTTGAGGAGGTCTTTGCTTGACTTTGCTTTGTCCTTGACGGCCACGTGCACGTACAGCAGCGTCCGCAAGTTGGTGAAGCTGAGCGCCGTGCAGTTCATGCTCAACAATCACACCGTGAGTATTTGGTCCCCGTCTCCATCCTCGACAGTGCCGCCGCCACCACGGCTCTTTGCCTTGTGCTTTGTCAGCAGAGCGAGCACTTCTCCTTCCTGGGCGTCAACAACCAGTCCAACCTGAGCGACATGAGGTGCCGCACCACCTTCTACACCGCGCTGGGGCGCCTCCTCATGGTCGATCTGGGTAAGCACTGTGTCCCGCATTTTGGCAAATTTGGGGGGAGAAAAGGTGTGCTTGGGCGCCAACTTGCTGCCAGGTTACTTCCGTGGCACCTTGAGAGGGGAGTGAACTGACCCAAAGTGTTTTGAGACACGAGCTGTCGCTCGGGCAGATTTTGTATGATTTTGGCCTGCGAACTTGAGATACGAGCGCGCTCAATGGAACTGAACTCCTCTCTGGTGATACTAAGCAGCATTTTGGCGTGCATGTATTGATGCAGGGGAGGACGAGGAGCAGTTTGAGCAGTTCATGCTGCCGTTGACGGTGGCCTTCGAAGCCGTGGCCCAGATGTTGAGCACCAACACCTTCAACGAGCAGGAGGCCAAGGTGATGCGCAGCCACATACACCAGGTCAGATTAAGCGTCAGCGGTCCTAATGTGGAGCCCTGTGGGACTTTGACTTGCAGAGGACTCTGGTGGGCCTGGTCCGAGACTTGCGAGGGATCGCGTTTGCCTTCAACGCCAAGACCAGCTTCATGATGCTCTTCGACTGGATGTATCCTTTCTGTGGTCTTCTGAGCTTAGCTTAGTTAAGCTTCTTTTAGCTGGAGTGTGTGTATTTTTGCCAAGGTAGTGCTTAATGGGCCCTTGACCTGCATGGCCAGATATCCGGCCTACATGCCCATCCTGCAGCGGGCCATCGAGCTGTGGTACCACGACCCGGCGTGCACCACGCCGGTGCTCAAGCTCATGGCTGAGCTCGTTCACAACAGGTGGGCGTGTGTGCCGTCATAATCGTACGCCTCGTCGGCCATTAATCTGGATGACCTTGTATGATGCTCTGGTTTTATGAGTGCAGGAGTTTGTGTGTGTTGTCCTCACTTGTATGTTTTCTTTGTGTGTGTGTGTGTGTGTGTGACCTTGTGGTGACTTTGCATTGCAGGTCGCAGAGGCTGCAGTTTGACGTATCGTCGCCAAATGGCATCCTGCTCTTCCGGGAGACCAGCAAGATGATCACAACCTACGGTGAGGACTGCTGACATCGTGTATGTCAGCGACATACAGTATGTCGGCGTCACGTATGTCCGCGGATGTAACTTGACTCGGACTGCAGCAAGGAGTCCTGGAAATGTCCGAGAAAATAATTTCAAGAGTAGAAACCTGTTTGTTTTTGTTTTTCCTTGTGTGATTTGACTTTGGGCACGGCTCGCTTTGGTGCCCAGGCAACCGCATCTTAACGCTGGGCGACGTACCAAAGGATCGTGCGTACGGCGTGAAGCTGAAGGGTGTGAGCGTGTGCTTCGCCATGCTGAAGGCGGTGCTGAGCGGCAACTACGTCAACTTTGGCGTCTTCCGCCTGTACGGCGACGACGCCTTGGATAACGCCCTGCAGACCTTCATCAAGCTCCTGCTGTCCATCCCTCACAGCGACCTGCTGGTGTGTGCGCGCGTGCGTCCTCGCGGCAGCTTTCTTGGTCGTGACCTCATAGTAACGCTGTGACCCCCCTAGGACTACCCCAAGCTCAGCCAGTCCTTCTACTCCCTGCTGGAGGTCCTCACGCAGGACCACATGAACTTTATCGCCAGCTTGGAGCCTCACATGGTCATGTACATCCTGTCGTCCATTTCGGAAGGGCTCACCGCACTCGGTATGTAGTGCGCTTTGATGACAGTTTCGAGGTAGCCGCTCTTTTTTCCCAGCGTGGCAAAAAAAAAAAAAAAATCCATGAAATCAATTGACGCTGGCTCAAGCAGGCCGCCATGCGGCGAGCTGACGTTTAGTCTGTGTCCCCCCCCGCAGACACGATGGTGTGCACGGGCTGCTGTTCCAGCCTGGACCACATGGTCACGTATCTTTTCAAGCAGCTGTCGCGCTCCACCAAGAAGCGAGCCACGCCCATGGCCACCGACGAGCGCTTCCTGCACATCATGCAGCAGCACCCCGAGATGATCCAGCAGGTAACGCCGTCGCCGCGCAAATGCAAAAAGTCACAAAAGAATCGACGGCCTCCTGGTGACCGCGTGCCTTTTGTGGCGGCCGGTGCAGATGCTGTCCACTGTGCTGAACATCATCATCTTTGAGGACTGCCGCAACCAGTGGTCCATGTCCCGACCGCTACTGGGGCTCATACTCCTTAACGAGAAGGTAACGTGTTGCGTGCGCGCATACCTCCAGAGCGTGTGTTGACACGGCACGTGTGTGCGTGTTGTGATCTGCAGTACTTTGCGGACGTGCGCAACAGCATCGTGAATAGCCAACCTCCGGAGAAGCAGCAGGCCATGCATCTCTGCTTTGAGAACCTCATGGAAGGAATCGAACGCAACTTGCTCACCAAGAACAGAGACAGGTGAGCAGCCCTCCTGCGTTGACTTCTCAGGCCTCGTCCAGATTTGCCAGAAATAAAATTCACACAATCGAAGTAAGGAAGAAAACTGTCCATCTGCATTCAATTGGCAACATTTTTAGCTGCGTGTCATTACTTTTGAAAAGATTTGAATCGGCCGAGCAATAAATGAGTCATACTTCCTGGCAATTCTTCTTAGCCATGCGACTAAGCCTATGCTAACTAACTTCCAACACACCACAATTGATCCCCGTGTGCTCGGAGTTAAGCATTTGGCTTCAGAACAAGCAAACATGCATATTATTGGTAGCTTAGCATGTTAGCATCCGACCTCCAGAGTCTCCATGTGGCTGCAGCTGCCCTTCGTCTTTGCATGGTGGGGAGACTGGGAGACAGCCAACCATCACTAAGATGCTAACGGCAAAGCATAACAGCTCCACAATCTCTACTTGGCTGCAGTTGCCCTCATTCTTACCGTGACACAACCCCTTTGGCATGAATTTTCTGTTGACAAACAACAACAAAAAAGTCCATTCGCATCTTGGCTGCGCAGTCTCCATATGACCTCCGTTGATTGCTTGCTAGCATGGCGTGTCCCTAACATGTTGGGTGCTGGTGCAGGTTCACGCAGAACTTGTCAGTGTTCCGGCGGGAAGTGAACGACAGCATGAAGAACTCAACGTGCGGCGTCAACAGCAACGACATGATGAGCTGACATTCCACGCCCACGCGTCTCAAACCGGCGACAGACGACGGCCCCGCCCGCCCACCACCTGCGGGAGGTCGGCACCAGTCCAGTCCCGTGCATCTCGCCGCCCCCTTGTTGATACGAGCATATATAAATATATACAGATCTATTTTAACGCCAATCACAGGGTGGTTGGGGCGGGGGGTTAAGGGGAGGGGTGGGGGGCCAAATAGTCCAACACGCTCGCCTGCCTTGTATAGAAGACGACAAAGTCGAGTGTACATTTTGTTTGCTAACATTTTCAGTGATGTTTATATGATATCGATGGGATGATTGAGCTTTCTACGCTGTCGTCGCTTCACGCGCATGGAAGCAAGGAAAGGTAAACAGAAATCAAAAAGTGTTACATCGTGTAAATAATCTTCAAAGGCACGTTTTGCGCGTCCCATTTTGCACTCCTTCAAACAATTTGGAAACACACAGAAAAACAAAATTGCGCAGAGGTCGGGCGGATCAGGTCAGGTCAGCTGGGTACCCTACCGGGGCCGGGTCCTTTCCCCAAAGATGGACGGGCGGGCGGACGCGTCGCTACTTGAGTGATTCTTCCAACTTTTTGTTTACTTTCTGGATTCCTGGGACCAGGTTGTGGTCCCGTGTGCGTGTGTCTGTGTGCGTGTGTGTGTGTCACGGTGCGTGTGTCATGGTGCTGTGTGGAACACTTGCGTCCCCTGGAGGCAGGAAGGCGCTCAGGTGTGCATCGATTTCCCAGTTTGTCACTGACGTGAATGTGGAGTAGCTGCTGTGTCGTGACTGCAAATAAACCTCATCCTTTTTACAAGATACGCTTCAGCATCTTCAGATTTAACCAGTTTAACAATCCAGTCCTGATTTCTGGGTTCGGCCACATGATGTCGGCTGGCAATGCGAGCCTGAGGGCACTTTTCCCTCAGATACAGGACAAACCGGCCTAAACCTCAGATGGATAAAAATGGACCGATTAATTTGCTCAATTCTTGTTCCACCAGTGCAATGCTCATCCGAATCCCAAACCTTTTGCTTTTTTTTTTTTCTTCAGTAACAAGACACAAACTCAAAGACACACTTTAATTATCGCTTGTCAGCATAACAAAACATTTGGCGGGGGGGGGGGGCTCGCAGTTGTAGGTTAACTTTTAGAGGACTTTGATGTGAAGACTGTGTCATTAAGCCCTTCTCGGTTTCGGGCGATCTCCACAGCGAAGAACTGGATCCTGGTGGCTGGAATAACAACAGGAAAACTTATGAAAGATAGGTGTGACTCACAATCCATTTGGAGTGATTACGGAGGCATCAGTCCGAAGTGGATTTAGACAAAATGACGATGCAACTGAATTGGCGCACCCACCGAAGATGGTGTTCTCTTCAGTGTAGTCCTTCTGGCAGTCCAGTCGCAGCAGAGTCCCGTAGTTGAAGTCTTCCACCAGGCCTTCGTAGCGGTTACAGAAGGGCCGCCATCTCTGGACACAAACCAAACCACCAATTCACAAGTAGGCCACTACGATTCTGATTTGAATACACTTTCCCACTATCAATTTAAGAAAAGCAAAATGACATTATTCTGTTTGCTTCTTGTCCCCCCTCAATCCAGGTATCTTGAAATGGCGGTCAGCCGTTCGAGTGAATAAACGTGGCCGACCTCTTTGGCCTCCACCGACTTGAGTTGGTCCGGGTGGAGCACTTTGATATCCAGGTCCTCAAAGGTTTCTCTGAAGGTGGAGTAGATGTCATCATCCATCTTGGTCAACTTCAGGAACTTGGGATCCACCGAAGATATGAGCTGAATGACAATGACAACAAAAACTCTTCAAGGTCTTCAATGTCATCGGCGTTTTCCTGCCGTCCTGGCGGCGATGCTCACATTGAAATAAACCTCGGCGTGGTTGTAGGCCTTCATTGCCCACATGACTTCCAGGCGCTCCTGAAACGTAAAGTGAACGTCAGCTTCGCCTTCACGCCCGGCAAACGTGCTGATGAACCTCGCCACCATACTCACATCGTTCCCATATGCCTCGGCGGGGAGTGACAGAGCGTGTGCAGCGGCTGAAGCTCCATCCGGACCCTGAGGATGGAAAATACTTCAGCTTGACATCATCAATTGGAGGTAGGAAATGATTACCAAATATGCCATTGATTCATTGGACAAAAGCTGATGTTGTGCTTCCAAACGCAAAGGCATGCATGTGATCTGCAGCTGGGTTTGTTTTTGTCACATGGGGTCACCGTTCTCATGTTTGACAATGTATTATCTGTGACTTTGAGTACGTATGGCTTTTGGACTGGTGTGGGCGGCAGTGTTGACTGGCTGCTCACTGCTTACCCCATTAGACGGTATGCTCGAGATCTGTTTGTTTACTTGGCCGCCCCACCATTTCACAATAATGTGAGGCCTGTTTTTGACTACTTGTGGGGGGCAATACAATTACGTTTTAGGTAGCAGTGCAAAGCCATACTAAATTACCGAACAACTTTACCAAACTGCAGACGCATTGTTATGTAAATAGTTTGAAAGTAGATTCATTGGATTGTTGAGTTTTCTTTTTAAGGTGTGGAATGATCCCATAGTTTGGAAATTGTGTCTTTTACGCACTTTTTCCGACTGTCTCACCATTTTTTTCCATACAGAGTTAGAAGTGAGATAAGTTATACCCGAAAATCTATAAGCTGTTTTCCCCCAATCGCTATTTGAAATAAAAAAAAAACAAGGTAAGGAAAAGGATCCTCGGGTTTCCCGGTGGGCGATGTGGTGGTGGTACAACATGCCTGCAGCACACCACGTGTCGACCTCTCAGCCGGTTAGCATTAGCCACGTTTGATGCCGAGACCGCGCCATGATTGACCGACCGCCGTCGTGACACGCCTGGACTTTTTGTGGACACGTTCTGGCCGGTTTGTGGACATTTTTAGTCGTCTTACCAGAGACGAGAGGCCATCGCTCGACGCCATCTTGCCAGGGGAAAGCTCGTCTATTGAGCGAAGAGATGCGTGAGGGGCAGCCGGATTTGAGGGGGGGGGGGAGAACGACATTCTTCGTGTTGTTTTCCTTGACATTGTACACCATTTTTTTTATTCAACTTGTCATTTGAAAGGACAATATGGCAAAATGTGTACTTGTAAGTGACTGCAGTCGCTTTTATATGCGAGCAAACGTCTTCATTTTAATCCAACTTTTACCAATGAGTGACGTCACAGATTTGACCCGGCCCAAATTCTCTCATTTATCATAATTGATTTCATATCCACATTTTGTAGGTTTTCAAAAGTGTTTTACGTCAATACAACGTCACATATTTGGACAGGGACTCTTGGGTTCTTATTTTTTGACATAACAGACAACACGTAGCATTTATCTGGATTTGTTTCGCAAAAAAACAAACAAGACCTGTACAATTCTTACCGTGCTTTTGAATATTCATCTATTAATTCATCTCGGTCATTTCTTTCTCAGAACATCCCGACTGGACTTCATTCAAAATGTTTTGCTCGTACTTGAATGACAGTAACGACGAATTTTCGGACGAGAACGCTGGTGCAGTTTTTTTCCAACTATTAATTCAGAAACGGAATTGAAATGAGTCCAAATATGACATTTTGCGGACAATTCCCCTTTACTGACTCGCGCAGACGTAACGTCACAACGCCCCCCCCTTCCCTCCCGCGCCTCTGGATGCGGTCACGTGACAGCTGAGCGTCGTTTGTCGTGCGTGCACGAGCCTCGACGCGTGTGTCCGTCCGGATCGGCTCAGGTGAGACCGCTTTTATGCACGCGCGCGTGAATGGGATGTTTTGCATCTTTTTCTTCTTTGCATTTGTGCTCAAGGTCACGTGACGCCCGCGATGCTCTTGATGCGCGCGCGTGCGCACGCATGATTCATCCCGTTATGCCTCATGTAGCGATTTGTCCTGTTTGGGTTCATCCAATCCTTGATCAAGAGACCTATCTCCCCCCCCACCCATGATGTATTGTTGATGTACATTGAGGTTGTGTTTATTGCATAACGAGAGAGGAAAAGAAACAAATGCACTAGACACCAACCTTTAAGACAACCACACACTGATGGACAATTTATTGGTCTTCCATTAACGATGCTAGCGTGTTTTGCGAATGTGGGAGGACAACAACATGCTAACTACACACAAGCAGGGCTGGAGGCCAGATTGTGTGGCAGAACCTGCAGACTGTGAGGCAAGCGTGCTAGCCACTTGTCTACCCGCCTGTAGGCCCGTCCCCAACGGGAGCTACTCCAGCATCATATCTTTTGGCACTGAGTCATTTAGCGCATTACTATTCCCAGATAGCTCAAGTTACTTCTTCGGTTCACTCTGCATTCCCACGTTTGTCGTTTACCTTCATAAAATGATAAATGGTCAAACCTGGACTGATAGGACAAATTCGACAGCGGTTGTGTCCGTCTCGAACGGCCGCAGACCGGGAACCCCGTTCCTGGAGATACTGTAATCGTAAGCACACATCTCTCCAACGTTTGACTGTACATGAGCGCAACGGTGGCACCTTCCAAGCAATATTTAGGTTTGGAACCTGTGACTCAAGCTGCCTGAGCTGGGCTAAAAAGCATTGGCGGTCAGTGTTTTATTTATTTATTTTAAACTAAAGTACACTCGCATCAAATTTTGAACATGTACAAATTTTCTTTGCGACAAGAAAACTGTTTACAACCGCAACCTTTTGCAACGGCTGAAAACTCTCATAGCACAGACAATTGTCCCATTTTGCTTATCGTACAGAAAAACTTTTCCAACAACTTTTAGGTCCAAAATCCAAAATGTCACACACCTGCCACTCATAACTTGGAGCTTCCCCTTGAATCATTTTTGGGGGTTTCGGCTTCACCTTATGTTAGAGGCAAGCAAAGATGTTCCCACAAAAACAAAAAAAAGCAAATCGCCACTGTCCTGTGAAAAACACGTATCTCCATTTTTTTTTTCATTTCCTATTTTTTTACGTTAATGGGATGTCTGAATGTGAGTGAATGAACGCCTTCCTCCCTTGACACATCCATGTGGTCGAATGTGGCCGGTGTGGCTAAAGCAGACGCTTGTTCGCCCGGGTCGGCTTCTTCCTGTCGGCCTCCTCTTTCTCATCTTTCTCTCTTCTGCCTCCCCCTCCCTTCCCTGTTTATCAGCTCAGCCAGCCTGGCCGACGCCCTCTGCAAGTATCGCCGTGGTTACAGCACACGCCCCGATTGTGTGTGTGTGTGTGTGTGTGTGTCTGTGTTTGCGTGTCTGTGTGTGTGTGTGGTGATCTTCATCACAGCGTGTTAGTTGTCATGAGACAGCATCCGCTTCACGATCCAACTTATTCGTACTTTAAATCATATGTCCCGTGTGTGTATAATTGTGTGTGGCGTGAGCATTTAGTGTTTTTTGTGTATGTACGTGTTTTTTTTCTTGCTTGATGTGTTTTGCGTGCATATTTTGTTGTTTTGTCATGTGACACTTTTTTTTTTTTTTTGCAGGCTCCCGGTGATCGGCAATTATGAACAAGGTAAGTAGCCACGCCCACATTAACCAATTAGCATCGTTAGCTCGCACCGACTGTATGTGTTTCCTGGTCATGTGACTTCCTGTCAGGTGGAGGGCCACGTCGTTGCTCCTGTGAACTCGTCGTCCTCGCAAGGGCCCAGCGCCCCGTCGTCTCCCGCCACTGCCGCCATCATGGTAAACGGCTACATGCTAACCTAACTGATGCTGAGCTAACTGATCCTAAATGTGAAGCTAAACTTCACTATTCTCGTTGAGGCTCTGGTGGTGCGTGCGTGACATATGCGTGATATCTGCACGTGTTTGTATTGTGTGTCTTTTTATGTGCGTGCTTGTGGCGCAGGCACGCGTGGACGAACAGGTGGTGGCATACCGCGACCTGGCAGCTATACCCCGCGATAAAGCCATCCTCCAGGTGGAGCGACCTGACCTCATGACCTACCAGCCTCACCTCAGCTTCTCGCCACTGGACCCGCCGCGCAGACAGGTGACACGCCATCGACACGTCACTGGCGTCACGCGATCATCATAGCCGCATGTTGAGTTGCACCCACATGTATGACGTGTTTGTGTCCCTCAGCGCTCTCTTTCTCCGCCCGCCACCTCGCCCACCATGTCTCCTGAGGTAAGAGTCCCGCCCACGCAATTCCATCATGCCACCCTTTAGGGCTACGACTCCCTGTTTCAGGTCAAAGGACGGCGAGCAGAAAGCGACAGTGGCTCCCCCGGAGGCTCCATGTTGCAACTGCACGCCGGACGCAAAATCAGCGCCAGTCTGCAACACTTCCACCGGCCAGGTACGCACGCCCAATCTTGCACAAAGAAACACACACACACACACACACACACACAAATGCACACCCTTGAGCAAGTTCACATCTGCACCTATTGTATTGCAGATAATGGGACAAACATCTACAGAAAGCCTCCCATCTATAAACAAGGTGAGTACCACTTGACACTTTGTGGTCACGTTTCCACTTCCCCTCACTGTGGCCCCCTCCTCGCAACCTTGAACCAGAAGGTTCCAAGTCCACCAGCGGGAGCGTCGGCGGCGTCATCCAGGCGGCCAAGTTCCCGGCCGCTCAGCCTCCCGATCCCACGCAGCCGTCCAAGATCGAGACCGAGTTCTGGCCATGCCCCCCGTCGCTGGCTGCCATGGGTGAGTGTCACCCGCTCACTTCTACAACAGTCCTAGAAAATCGCAATGTCCAATCACTGGTGAGCTATTTTTGGAACAGGCCTGCAGGCTCCTCATGTGGTCTTGGGGGCCATCTTGGTGACCCCTGCTTTCGAGTTACTTTTCGCCATTTCCTACTTCCTGCTTGTTACGGGCACTTCCTGTTTATCGCTACTCACATTCTGTTAGCCACAGCAATACACACACACACAGACACACGCGGACTCTCACACCAAGGATGGAGGAAGAGCCCGACAGGAAGTTGCCCACAATGACTTCCTATTGCGGTCTGGCAGAAATCGAGTGGCAGAAGAAGAAAATGGAGGAAGAAGATGATGACTTTGAGGACCTGACTGACGAGGCCAAGGTGTTGCAGGAGCAGGAGCTGGAAAAGGTTGGCGCATGATGACATCACAAATAGGGCCGGTGACATCATCGCTGAGCGTGCGTGACCAACGCTGTGTCTAGATCAAGTCCAACCTGGGCCGTATGATCCTACGTGAGGAGAAGGAGAGAGGTGGCGACTTCCGGCGGAAGACGCGCTCGCTGCCCGACAGAACGCACGCACATAGCAGTGAGATGACGCTGGCGAGCTAGCAACCTTCTCCGTGGCGCCACCCGTCCCGACTCACGGCCTCTTTCCTGTTTCCTGTCCGCAGGCCTGTCAGCCAATGCGTCGAAGTCGCCGTCGCGTTCCAGTTCTGGTCTGAGCAGAGTGAGTCCTTCCCCTTTGTGCTTGCCACTTCCTGTTTGTCATCGCCACTTGCGTGTTTTCGCCACTTCCTGGTTGTCACCACTTTCTGCCTCTTGGCGCCACTTCCTGTTTGTTGTGGTCACTTCCTGCTTGGTTTTACCACTTGCTGTTGTCACTATTTCCTGTTTCGATGTTCCTCAATGTACATTAGTGAGAATTGAGCTGGCCCTTCACGATGTTGTGGATGATTGACAAGAGTATGATGTCATTTGACATGATGTCGATTTGGTGACGCTTTCAGAGGCAGTCGGCCGAGTTTTCCAATGACGGCCACAATGCAGGTGGGTGGACTGAGCGCAGCTTCCTGTCTCATCTCATATGTCAAGCTCTCTTGAGTGATTGATTGATTGATGTGTGCGTGTTTGTGTCTCCACAGTGGTGCAGGTAAGTGTGTGTGTATCTGATGTCAGCTCAATGTGCCTGCGTGGGAGTCTTTTGTGTGTGTGTGTGTGTGTTTTGTTTGGGTGTGCACATTTAGATGGGTGTGTGGGTGTATGACTTGGTATGCATCTGTATTCTGTTGCATTGCGTGTGTGTGTGTGTGTGTGTGTGTGTGTGTGTGTGTGTGTGGACAGAACGGCGGCCCACAGCGTGGTCCTCTGGACCGCGGGACATCGCTGCCAAGCATCTTGGAGCAGAAGGTGAGATACTGCACGAGGCCACCATCTTGATTTGGTGGGCTCCTTCTCCTCACACATGTACACACCCAGAACACTTAGTAACTTTGAGACACACGCACAAAAAAGAACATGTGACGCCGTTGTTTCCCGCCAGCAGGTTTATCCCTACGAAGTGCTAGTGGTGACCCACAGGGGGCGCTGCAAGCTCCCACCTGGAGTGGACCGAACCAGACTGGAGGTGAGGGGCAAAGCTTGAGGGCCCGCCAGCAGGGAATCAGCGTGGCACCCAATAACAGTGCAAGTGTGTGTGTGTGCGCGTGTGCGTGTCACAGCGACATCTTGACCCTCAGCAGTTCCAACAAGTTTTCGGGATGAGCGCCTCGGAGTTCGAGCGCCTGTCACTATGGAGACGGAACGAACTGAAGAAGAAGGCCTCGCTTTTCTGAGAGGAAGTGACCATACCAGAAGAATATAATTTCCTCATTGTTGCTCTCTCTCACACACACACACACACACACACACACACACACACACACACACTGCTTACTTCGTGGTGACCTGCTTCCATCAAAATAGTTGAGGAACCCGACAAGTGCTTGCGATTTACACACACACACACACACACAAAGACGCCAAACCATACGTGCACAGACATGTGTGATGCGTTGCCATGGTTACTAGTGCATGTGACGTCACGTGTCCCGCGGTGGCGTCAAAGGAGAATGAGGGACGTGGCAGCCCGAAGAAGCCGACGTGTCGCTGCTCTTACTTTGAAGGGCCGAGGTTTTGTTTGTTGTTTTTCTTTACTCACGTTTCCCGGCGTCTGTCTGCTCATCGATGTCAACCGTGTACGCACGCGCCACAAATAAACTCCCATAAACACAACAAATGCACGAAAAACGCTTGCTGGTCATTTCAAAGTCACAAAGCGTTTCATGGGTCCCGTCGGGTGCGTCGGCGGGGGGAGACACAAAGTTGAATTTTCAGGTGGCTGTACATGCTCGAGCAGATTGGTACCATGGACAGCTCCCATGATTTTTCTTTTTATTTGCTACTTACTGGAGACTAAAGGGGGCTGAGAAAATGAAATAAAATGCTGTAGTGAATTCATCGAGGCTCCGCAGATTCCTGACGGTGCTTCAGCCCCCATGAGCCATCCCTGAGCGAACTGTAACTGCAACAGTGACGTCACCGAATGCGACAGAGGAACTTCACTGCTTACTAAACACTTGCTGCTTGTGGTCAGCATTTCCTGCTTGCTGTCACCGCCTTGTCCCCAGCAACTGTACTTTTCATTTTATTTTAACTTTTACTGAAGTACAGGAGTTAAAGCAGTTTGCATTTACTATATAGTAAAGTTCACATTCTGTCGAAAAATATACAGAGTTTGAGTGTGCAGTACATTGGCGACGTGCGTCCCGACGCAGGCACGGCGTCGCTAATTGCTAGCAGGTCACACCTGGATCCGGTTTCCGGTTTCGTGTGAGAGTGCGTTGAAGGTTTGCGGGGCAGCCTTTTTGCACGTATTCAAACATCTTTAAAGATTGAAAAAAAAACAATATAATGTAATGGACCATTTTGATGAAATTATTCATGTTCAATATACAAATCACAACATGAAAATTGGACACCCTGCAAAAATCGTGAGAGGAGCTGAGGCTAATTGACCCAGCCCACTTCCGGTTCCAATGATCCAATCAGCACAGTCGTGATTTGTTTCAAAAGTCACAGGTGCGGGTTGCCTTTTTTTTTTTTTTGTTATCTTCTTCGGAGAGCCAAGCAGAACCGGGCAGCACCGCTCACGACGAACCACCGAACAGAACACAAGAAACCGGTCCTCAACCGAACCAATCCAACCCGACCGGACCATGTCGGGACCTTATGGGCGGATTGAGGCCTGGCTTTTGGTCACCCTGGTGACTCTAGTCCACCTCGACACAGCGGAGGGGACCGGCGGGGACGCGCGTCCCAGTCAACGCAACCCGGCGCGGTTCTTCCCGGTCCCCGTGTGGAAATTTATGGCAGGTAAGAAAGCGCACAACAACCATAACAAACACAGCCGAAAAATCTGTTGTGAGTGTTGTTGCTGTGTGCGCGTTATGTAGTGTCAGGACGTGAAGGTTCTTTCGACCTGACCCGGCCGCAGTTCCGCTGCAGCGACGACAGGCTTTGGGTCCGTTTGTCCCTCGTCAGACATTCCAAAGCGCGGCTGGCAAGTGAGTGGCTTTCGTGTGTGTGTGTGCGCGCGTGTGCGTGTGCACGTTTCATCTTGTGAACGCTTACGTGCGTGCAGACGGAATTCGGCTGCTGGCGCTGGCCGACAGTTCTGCTGCTTCCGTTCGGAGGTTCGGTCCGGTGCTGCTGCTCAAGCTGCCATACGGTAGCGCGCACCTGCAGCTGGCGGTACGTGGACGCACGCACTCGTTCGTGCTCGGCACTTTTTCATGCGTCAAATGCTATTCGCTCGATGCGCTTTTGGAGCCAGGACCTCTGCCAAGGAGGCGACTCTTTTGTAGAAAATGCACAAGAAAGTCCCAAGTTTGAGTTGGTTCAAC
>CAAKHF010025343.1:9816-21856 GCA_901007745.1 Hippocampus kuda | reverse complement strand
AATGTGGGAGGAAACCGGAGCACCCGGAGAAAACCCACGCAGGCCCGGGGAGAACATGCAAACTCCACACAGGGAGGCCGGAGCTGGAATCGAACCCGGCACCTCTGCACTGTGAAGTCGACGTGCTAACCACTTGACTACCGGGCCGCCAACAGCAAACATGAAGACAAAACAATTCCAAGCACACCTTTGTCCAGATATTCAACAAAATGTTTCTACCCTGACTTGGGTGTTCACCCTTATACAACTAACAACCACACTAACTAAAAGTAACCAGTAATTGGCAATACATGTCAAACTTCTTGCCACATATTTGTCATAAAATCTCCCTGATGAACTCACAAGAATACAATATCTGAATGTAGCCTATGTGGATGTTAAATTATATAAGCCATATTTTTATATAAGATTTTGTGACACATTGCCGAAGGACCCAGTAAACAAGCTGCAGCCTGCTTGTGAAAACAAGCAAGCACACAAAATCTGTCAAAGTCTCTTATGAAACATTTGTGAGAGGACACAGCCATTTCAATTTTAAACATTTTTTTTCAAACTTTCGTTTTATCTGCAGCATTTCCTTTATTCTGTTTTTTTAGGGGGGTTTTTAAATGAAAGGTCGCTGAATTGATTGCAGTATTATAATGCAAATCATAATCCAGCATCTGATTGAGAAAAAAAATCCCAGTAATATGTTGATAAGGGTATGCGGATAAGGTCTAATCAGAGTTTTCCACTGTATCCCTTTAATGAGTCCATCTTTAAATTTTTTTTGTCTGTGTATTGGAGTGCTCAGTGATTTCATTAGCATATTTAGCATATTCCCTCTCAATCAGCCTGGATTGATTAGGAATTGATTAGCAATAACTGAATTGGTGAAACTGCACTTGATTACATCACAGCGAGCACAGCGGGTCTTACTTTTTAGTATACTGTAGTCGTCGATTTTCAACATACTATATGTTGGGTGTCATGCACTGTTACGTTGAAATGCATACAATTTTGAATCCGTTGTCTTCCAATTTGAACACTCTTTTGTTTTAGTACCAGTTGCAGTTAACAATCAAGTAGATGTCTGGCATTCGATGTGCCATTGAGTAAGAACGGTTGCATTCCTTCGTTTTTGATATGCAATTGCATCAAAATAAATTAGGATGTTGCATAAAACTTATTTTGTCAGTAATTCAACAGGTGAAATTTGTATTAGATTAACCCCAAATAGAGTTAAAGATAGATAGATAGATAGATAGATAGATAGATAGATAGATAGATAGATAGATAGATAGATAGATAGATAGATAGATAGATAGATAGATAGATAGATAGATAGATAGATAGATAGATAGATAGATAGATAGAAAGAAAATCCTCCCACTAATTTTTCTTATCTGTTGTGCTGTGCTGCAGAGAGCACTGTGCCCTGTCAAGCTGCAGTGATCTCAAAATCTGCAGGGGGGTTTTCCTATCTGATGGAGGCTTTCATCTCCCACCCTTGGCCCACCTTCACTTGTGGACCACCGTGATGGTGTCCAAGCCCTCAGCTTTTGCCATCATCACGCTGAGCTTTGTAGCGTATGCCTTGGCTCCTTTCTTACCTGAATGAAACCTTTCTGTCATTGTCGCCAAGTGTCTGGCAACTGCAGCCTTCGGTAACTATGACTTTTATGGCACTTTTCATGACTACTGCATTCTGAATCCCGCTAAGTATTCTCCAAATTAAATGCAGTAATTGTACAGTACCTTTAAATAACCTTTTCATGGTACGCAGCCTTGACATAAGGAGGATTGGATCTCTTTCATTGGCGTGGCATGCCAGGAGCTCTTATTTTGGTGGTCTTTCTTTCATACTAGTGGAGCAGCCAGTACACCAGTAATGTTAGCGGCGGAGCTAACATCCCCGTTTTGACTTGTGGGGAGGTTTTGTTGCCAACTAAAATAACCTGGGTCAGTTTTGTTTCAAGACAAGATGTTATAATAGACAACTTCATACATGTTTAAATAAAAGCTGTAATAAATATCATGAGCAACAAATACACACTGAGCTTTGTCGAATTATGTTTTGCCACACTTCATAAACGGCTATTAAGACCCTATGGAAAATCATCACATTTTCCATACGCCTGAATAACAGCACGATATTATCTTACATGCGGCCAAGCTTATCTTTTGAAGCATAAAATACACATTAAACAAGGTGTGCAGGAGTGAAGGAAGCTTCGTTCCTGTGTTCAATGCTCCACTGACATCTAGTGGTAATGTTTTTTTTCTTCATTTTCATTGTGATCATCGACATCTTCCGTGTCAAACTAGTGTACGGTATTCACAAAGGTTAAAGGACATACATTCTTGCCATAATAACGCTGGACGAAAAACACAAAAGCAAACAAAACCACTTATCATCTTAATAGCAGCATTTTATTCTCGGCCACTAACATAGGCTAGCCAATGATAATGATTAAAAGTTTGGCCGCAGTGAAGATGTTTTGCACATAACTTGTGAGTTTGACACTGCAGATGGTCCACCAATATTAAACAACATTTAATATGCTACTTATCTGTTTAAACTAAACGTACAATTAAAGGCGAATCCAACATGAAAAGTGAGCGGTGTCTCCAGTATTTATAACTCTATAAGCACCATTGTTTGTGTTGCCAGTAGTTATGCGCAGAAATCAATGTTACTTTTGGCTGCAGCTGCCAGACACTTTGGTGATAATAACATGAGGGTTGCATTCAGGATAGAAATGAGGAGCAAACTTGGCAAAGCACAGGGTGATGATGGAGAAGGATGAGGGCTTGGACACCATCACGGTGGCCCACGAGTACAGGTAGGCCAGCGGGAAGTCGAAAGCCTCCATCAGAGACGAATACTCCCCTCCAGATTTTGGGATTATGGTGTCCAGCTCGGTGTAGCACAGCGCTCCTGTGAAGCACGACCCAACAGATAAGACAAATTAGTGGGAGGCTTTTTTTCTGATAGCAGGTTCAAGAAAACAACTCATTTGCGTTGTGGGTGAGCTGGAAACTATCCATGACTTTTGGGCAAGAGGCAGAGTACATCATGGAACTGTACAACAGTCAATTGTAGGCCACATATAGAAAAATAACCATGCTTCATGTTCTGCTATTTTTAAAAAAACACAAAAAAAACAGATAATTATTTGTGTTGTATTACTTTACGAAGACTGTTTTTTTTTGTTTGTTTTTTTAAATTTTGGTTTTTGGGATGAAGATCAGATGACATTTTATGACCAATTTATGCAGGAAAATTAAGAATTCCCAAAACGTTGGTGAAATTCAGATTTGTATGACTTTCAGAAGCATCGGACGAAAAGTTTCACTTCCAAAGAGCAAGCAAGATGCATTTTTGTGTACATGTATTCCAGTTCATCCACCCTTTTTGAAAAACAGAATATTCCCTCTGATTTGGATGACCCTGGAGACAAAGGTGGCAACCTTAATCAGCATTCTTGTGATTTGATATGTTTAAAGTGGCACCCACAATCAATGATGTCAGTGGCCAGCATTGCTGGAGGACAATATTTGGCTGAATTCCTCGGCTTCATCATAACTCCCCTGTAGGCCATGAATAGATTTGCTCATCACGCTCACTTGGCTGCTTGAATGTCTTGAATGGTTTATACACTGTGCTACCTTGACTTTCAAGTTTAATTTCACCGCGCGTGACCTCTTAACTCACTCATGTTTAACATTTTGGCTTGAAAGAAAACAAAACAAAAATCAAGCAACCGTAAATAGTGTCTGTAAATCCCAATGAAGGGAGGCCTTTATATGTTGGAGTTTTTGTAATATTAAACAATTTATAGGGCCGTGATCGTGTAGTGGTTTGTACCCTGCGTTGTGCTGGCAACAATCCTGGTTCGATTCCTGGTCACGGCATGTGCAAAGAGCATACTTAACTTCTGCGGGCGGCCCAGTGATCGAGTGGTTCGCGCATCGACCTCACAGTACAGGGGTCGTGGGTTCGATCCCGCCTCCGGCCTTCCTATGTGGAATTTGCATGCTCTCCCCGTGCCTGCATGGGTTTTTTCCGGGTACTCCGGTTTCCTTCCACATTCCAAAAACATGCATGGCAGGCTAATTGAACACTCTAAATTGTCCCTCGGTGTGAGCGCGGTTTGTTGTTCGTCTCTGTGTGCCCTGCGATTGGCTGGCAGTCGGTTCAGGGTGTCCCCCGCCTACTGCCCAAAGTCAACTGGGATAGGCTCCAGCTCCCACCGCGACCCTTGTGAGGATAAAGCGAATCGGAAAATGGATAAACAATTTATATCTTGTGTGTAATTAAGGTGGCAAAAGAGCTACCACAAATCGCATTGTGTGTGTAGTATGCAGTAGTCATGCACAGGAATAAAAATCGAGGTTACCCTTGGCTGCAGCTGCCAAAACCTTGGTGACAATGACAGCAGGCTTGCATTCATGATAGAAAGGAGCTTTGGCATACTCGTCAAAGCTCAGAGTGATAATGGAAAAGGATGAGGGCTTGGACACCATCACGGTGGTCCACGAGTAAAGGTAGGCCAGCGAGGAGCAGGAAGCTTCCATCAGATAGGAATACTCCCTTCCAGATTTTGGGATCAGGGTGACCAGCTTGGCGTGGCATAGTGCTCCTGTGAAGAACAACCCAAAAGATAAGACAAATTAGTGGGAGGCTTTTTTTTCTGATAGCAGGTTCAAGAAAACAACACATTAACCTGTTCAATCTGACCTTTGGACAAGAGGCAGGGTCACATTAATACCTATGGACAATTTAGAATGTACATAGATGTTTTTATTTTGGAGTCGGGGTTGTTATGTACTGTAATTTAGTACGTGGCTCTTGATATGTATGTATATTAGTGAATGTTTAGAATATTAATTGCTTGTGATGTTTATATTTGTTATTTCAATTTTAAAAAAAGCAATTACAAAAACATTGTTTGAGTGGGTGAATGTATGGTGGATTTGTGAGGTGGGATTTGTTAGCTTGTACAACCAAAACAGACCTAATAGGCTACAAGAACTGTAATTTTGACTTTACAAATGTTAATAATGCTCATCTTTTTATAACGCTGTTAGTTAGAGACAATATATGATTATCAATAATGGGGTAGCTCCTTGTATGTAGAACTGCATACTGAGACAGTTTCTCATATTTTGGCTCTTATTTATCAACCAAGAGGGCAAAATGTTGGAGGTACCCTCATCGCCTTTAAAGTGCTGAGACTTTTCATAAATAACTTGCCACATGATGAATATTAAACAGAAGCACTGGCTCAACCAAATTCATGTCAGGAATGTGCACATGTGACAATGTGAACTTTTGGTGCCATAATGCACAGAAGGTGAGGTGGTTTTAAAGTAAAGTGCTCTAAAAGTGCCCTACGTTTTTGGTCCTAAGTCAGCAAAGAAAATCATAAACATGCAATGTAAGCAAACACTTGGTTGGCTGATAAAGGCACTGCAGGGGCAGCATGTAAACACACAGGCAGGTTTGGGTTCATTAGGGTTGAGTTTGCAGCAAAAACATTTGAGGTATAGACCACAAAACATATTTTTCCCTCTCCTGTCAATTAGTGTTTGATCAAATATGTTAACTTACATTTTTAAAAATACGATTACAGTACTCTTTATAACAAATAGGCCTACATAAACAAGAACACATGAGTGAAATTTCATAAATTAATTATGATAATAATTTTGAATTAATGTAATTCAATTGAAAACGTGAAACTCCTTAATTTTCTATATTAAAATAATTTTGATAGTATCTCGTGATTTTTTATAGAATACTAAGTTTGTTTTTGCTAGTGCAAAGCTATAACCATCAACATTGTAAATAAAAAAGTAAATCATGAAATATTTCTACTACTATTTAAATGAATCGGTGTAATATATGAGTTCACTGAACAGAACTACATAAAATAACATTTGTGCCATGGTATTGTGATTTCTTGAAATGCAGCTGTACATTGCATTGTTTTATTTTAATTTTTTCTTCTTTACACGTGACAGTTTTGTCGTTGAAAAATATCGAAATTCAAATTGAAATATACAAAAAAACTAATTCAAACTCAAATGCCACCGATTTCTATCGTACAGCTCGAGCAGGCGACTGACGATCATGCGAGAACGTGAGTCATCCAGCCTGTAGATGGCAGCAGCTGCTTTGGAATCACCCGGCCTGTAGATGGCAGCAGTGAAACTTCCAGCCTTTAATTGGGTGGAAATAGTTCAGATTGGAATTGGGAGTACTTCCGGGTGTTACCAACACAACAACTTTGCCCATAGATGCAGTGACTTTACAATGAATTTGACAAAAATTTAACATTTGACGTTTTAAAATGAACACTGGACTGAAACATTGGAAGGAGGCCGCCACTCTCATTTTAGTGGCGGGTCACAGGCTCGGCGTGGAAAATGTATCCACGCCGGGTTTTGCGTGTTCTCAGTCGACCGTTAAAACCGAAGGACGACCTCGGGTTCCTCACGTCTTTGACTACAATGTTTTACTCCTGAAACGAAGCAGTAAAAGCGGATTCATGCCTAACGCCTATGTGTTCCCCGGAGGAATTGTGGACCCTTCCGACTTTTCGAGTGAGTGGTTGGACGTTTTCAAAGCTTTTACCAACTCTCCCAACTTTGGCTTAAGGTGCGTCCGGCAACCACCAGAGACTCGACCGCCGATCTTTGCTACCGACCGGCTCAAACTGGGCTCACCTATCCCGGGAGAAGTCGCATTCCGGATTTGCGCCTTGAGGGAGACATTCGAGGAGTCTGGCGTGCTGCTCTTCGTGTCCAAAAAGGAAGAACTGAGTTTGCTAAAGAGTCTTAAAGACAGGCGCGCCGACGATGAAGTCAAACATTACAAAGTAAACGAGCTTTTCAGCGATGAGCTGAGCAAGTGGAGGACTTTGGTGAACCAGAACCCGTCAAATTTCATAAGGATGTGCAGGGAGCTGGAGGTGATGCCCAACATCTGGGCCCTCCACGAGTGGGCCAACTGGCTGACCCCCGAGGGACAATACGGCGTGAAGAGGTTTGACACAGCCTTCTTCATGTGCTGCCTGGAAGAAAGACCATATGCCCTCCAAGACCAAAAGGAAATTCAACACTTGCAGGTGACACTTAACATATATACATTTGTGCCATCTATCTTGTTTGTCTATATGTGCCCTGTGATTGGTTGGCGACCAGTCCGGAGTGTACACTACCACTTGCCCAAGGCAAAAGGGGTAAGCCCCAGCTCATCAGCGACCTTAAGGACAAGTGTTGTATAAAATGGGTGTATGGGTATTCCTATTCAAGCGTCATGTGCAAATGTGTTATCATAAATGAACCATCAAATGCCTTTCTCTTATTTCAAGGCACCACAAACTCCGAAAGGATGCTGATACCAGCCATCAATACGTAAAGCAAAAAAAGTAATAATAATAATCTGAAAACGAATGTGTTTTTTTTTTTGTGGCCATTTGACACATTGGTGAATCATTATGCATCCAAAGACAGAAAGGTGCTTATTCACAATTATCTGTCATTGTGTTTATTGATATTTTATGTATTGTAAATACGAGTGGTAACAAAACTTGGTATTGGTATCAGTGAGTACAAATGAATGAATACTTGTACTGATAACGATCTGGGAAAAAAAAAAGACGATGTTGAACAGCCAAGGAAAATTTTTTTTAATTATTTTTCATGGTCTCATGATGATAACCAGGCATTTGAATAGGGGTGTGTAGACTTTTTACATCCACTGTAGCTCACCTCGTGTGTCGATGCATCCCAGTGGTCGACGCCCTCGGATGTCCTGCAGAGCTTTGGGGCTCGCAATTTGTGGATTGCCCCCCCGCAGTTCTATGAGCTGCGGCGTATGTGCCGTTTCCCCTCGCTGAGCGACCTCCACGCGTTTGCCAGTCGACGCGGCACCGACGGCTGCGAGCAGTGGCTGCCTGTCATCCTCTTCCAGGACAACGGCTACATATCAGTGCTGCCAGGTGCGTGATTCATCTGGTGATGTTTTTTTCCACCCCTTGACCGATTGTTCCAGTTTTGAAATTTTTTTGCTGTTCACTCGTAGGAGACCAGCTGTACCCGTCGAACGGTTCAGAAGCGACTAAGGTGGAAACAAACATGGAGATTCAAGGAGGTTCTAAATCTGCGCTACATCGCTTCTTGATCTCAGACCCCTACAGTCCAGAACTGCAGGTCAACATTACACCCAAGTACAATCACACGCTGCCTCTCATTGGACCAGTGAACTCCACAACCCTTGTGGGAACACAGTAGCAGCAACTCACGAACAAGAACACTCCAGAGAGAAGACACACAATCAGGTGTTAATGTGTTGAAGCCATTTGAGTTGTGCAGGACTTCGGGACATTTCCCTCTCCCTTCACTGTCTTTGGGCTTTGGCCCATGTACACGTGCCATATACAGCACAGGTGTCAAACTCAAGGCCCGGGGGGCAGATCTGGCCCAGTCATAATGGCGCTCCAAGGGACACGGTAACAGAAATGTGGCCTGCAACAAAAATGAGGTAATCACCCCTGATATACAGTATTAGTTGATTCATGCATTTGCAGGAGGTGGAGGTAGTGGGTACATAGGATGGTGTTGTGCCAAATACTGATGTCATTTTTAGATGAAATAAGGTTTTTCAAAGTGAAATCACAAAAACAAGATCAGACGCTAACACAGAATCAGAGATGTAATTTATAAAATCTGATTCGTTACTCATCAACATGTCTGTAAAATAGAAATTTACAAACAAATGCAGTATGTGACTGACAAGAAAAAGAGCAACTTTAAAAGTGACACGTACAGGGGCATCTTTTATGAAATTATAATATCGTGGAACCTTCACAAACAAACTCCTTTATAGAGATTCATCACATGTCGTGTGAAATATTACATTCATTATTTTTATTGGTTTCATGGTTTATTATTGCTGCTCCCGAAAACCAGAAAAACATGATTTCAAGAAATTAGAATGTCACAAACGAAACCTCCATTTTCTAAAGGAAATTAGGTCGCGATTTCCCTTCTGAAACATACTGTGTTAAATGAATCTTGAGTATCACCTATACAGTATACTTTTAATTGAACTACTGAAATTAAAAAATAGCTTAACAACCTCAGCCTTTTATGCAGCCAACATTTATTTCAGTCAAAGAACAACTTTTTTGTGTAGCAATGTGAGAAATTGAATTGTGTGACTGTTGACATCAATCCAGCCGTTGAATGCCTCCTGTGTCGTGGCTATTCGTATAAAGTTAGCTTCTTGGATTGTTATTGTCATTATGAAATTATAATAAAGCACAATTTATTGTATTAGATTTTGTATTGCTTTACCAAGGGAAATCAAAAACATCCAGGCTAAATGCATTCACTGTATGTGGATTAAAATGGAAATAGTGTAACACACACCTGTGTATGTCTGACAAGCTAAGTTGAAATAACACAGCTCAACCTTTGTGCTGTTTGCCTCGGAGAGTCAGTTGAGGGTTACCATGGCAACTCCACAGCCTTGGAAACCCACAATCTTTGTCGGTGATGAGACAATGATGCATTGCCGTGCATGGCTCGCGTCGCTGCCGAGAACTCTGTTTGGGAGAAGACTCATTGACCTTTAAATGACCCTACACATATGATTAAAGTGGAATTTAACTTTTTGGGAGGAAATTGTCGAATTTTCAAGCTTGCCAAAATATATTTAGATATCTCCTGAGCTGTCCGAAATAGTCTCCAGAGTCAGCAACCCCTCACGCTTCAGAAACTTCCAAGTCCAACATTTTAGTCCCCTCCTTCTTCGACATGTTTAATTCATCACAGATGTATTTTTGCATCTTTTGGAACTTTCTTGAAATGACAGGAAAGAGAAATAAGATGCAAAATGGTTTTCATGCAGCACTGTGTCCTAAGTGCTTTTGGGCTTTTTATATAAAGAAAGGACCAGTGACTTTTAAAGGATGCACAACAGCTTAAGAAAATAATGGGGAGGAATGGTAAATGTTTAAATTTTTACGTTACATATTGAGAGAAAGCCGACAACTCCAGGGGATTTTTTTTTTTTTTTTAACAAAGGCTAATAATGCAAACAATTAAAAACAACGCTGTATGCCATAATATGTTCTGATGAAATTCAGTTTCAAAGCTTCAGTGTTTTTTCAGTGTCGCGGTTTAAATTCAATTCACTTTTCAAAGATTGGATTTGTGCCGCTCTCTTTCTTTTAAAAAAAAAAAACACCTACATCTTTTTCTGTTTTTTCCATATAGATATGGACTCCACAGAAAAAAAAGAGATTTTGTTGTTTCTATGGTGTCACTGAAAGAAATGACTTTTCAACCATAGCCCAGCGTAAACAAAAAGCATCAGTAAATGGAGTCTTTTTGTCTGTTTTTCCACATATCCACTTTCAGCTTCCTACTAGCCTTGAGCGGTTGTATTTGAATTCATTGGCGTCGCAGTGCACTACAGTACTTACACCAAACCCCTCCTTGGAGCCTCAGGGCCTTAACATCTCTTGGGCTATTCTAGGAATACACAAATACTCTTAGAAGTAAAACCATTAGCCAGGCAGATCAAGCATCTCCATTGGAAAATTGAACAGCATTTAACCTTAAGGTGGTTATGTCCCAAGTAATAATCGTCTGCTTAAAATCCCTTTGCAGCACTTACAACATTGAGACTTGACATTTGGCACTTTTAAAAACCAAGATGATTATCTCAAATGATTGCATTGCACAAGACAGAATACATGCAAGGACTTCTACGAAGTGTGCTTTTTGAATTGTTTTTATTATAATAAATATACCTGATTGTATGTACATTATCTGACAGATGACTGTACAAAACCTCTATTCATATATATTCATGTACCGTATATACATACACATGTTGCAATACTGTATATACATTCAACCCTGAAAAGAAGCACAAGCTTAACAGTGAACTGGTGTGTTACTTACAAATTCTGGCCATCTTGTTAACACCCCGCCTCTCCCCCATCTGAGAGCATTAGCATAGCATTGTGATTTGATGCACAACAATCTGGCTTCATGCCAACCAGCTACACTACGGAATGGTGCCCATTAAATCACATCCAGCCCGTAAAGAGCGAACTTTTGCCTGTCGTACTTTTCCCTCTATCAGATGGCCGCATTTGCTTGAAACAAGTCTAAATGTGAAGCATCATCTAGCGCCAAAGAGGAATAGTAGTCAGGCTACATGAGCTCTCTCGCTAATCCACTTGGATTACGTGTCGCTGATGGCCAGATACTGCCTTCCATTACAGCATTGAACGCATTTATGAAGACAGACTGACGAGAAAGGCAAATAACATTGAATGTGTTATACACACCCTCTGACATCGTTTTTTGAATACTGTTGCCATCACCCCCCTCTGGCCTAGGGCAGACCCAAATTCTCTCCTGTGCCACAAGCCATAAAAGCATTCAGTCAATTGGAAAAAAAAAAAAAGATCTCCAAGGGTGCATAGTGTCCTGTATTGTGTGAGGTATGTTTTGTTAGTGTCTAATGAATGGACTTCAGTTTGTGTGGTATGTCTAATGACCTGCCATGAAGTTTCTTGCAATTGTGCGGCTAAGCCAACTGCCCCACAGGGACAATAAATATATATTCTACTCTACACTACACATGTTTTTTTGTTTTCTTTCCCATTCCCTTCTCCAAAAATAAATAACCTCTGGACCCTAAAAGCTACTTTACTTCCAAATGTGCCTGATCGCCATTCTCTCCTCTTGTAGTTCTCTCTCTACCTCTCTCTCTGTCTGTCTCGCTCTCTCTCTCTGTCTGCCGCCTTGTATTATCTCCTACATTGCTTATTGTGGAAGTAGCTAAACATGAATCACAAATAATTCATAACATTGAGAATTTAACTTTTTAAACAGCACACCACGACAGTAAGAGTGTGATTGTACTGTAGTTAAGTGGCATTTTTTTGGTGCCAGTTACACCACTGCTCTTTAGGGCTGAACCTTTTTTTAATTAAGCACCCCCCCCCCCCCCCCACTCCACCCCCAC
>CAAKHF010025342.1:24773-40331 GCA_901007745.1 Hippocampus kuda | reverse complement strand
GAGGAAACCGGAGTACCCGGAGAAAACCCACGCAGGCCCGAGGAGAACATGCAAACTCCACACAGGGAGGCCGGAGCTGGAATCGAACCCGGTACCTCTGCACTGTGAAGTCGACGTGCTAACCACTGGACTACCGGGCCGCCCGGTAACAATATCAACTCACTAAATAAACCTAGTCAATTATGCCTCTTTGATTGACTCATTGGATGTGAAAGCAGTGACTCTCCAAGGTCCATTCTTTGCGGGGTTATCGCTGCCGGAGTTAAGGCAGCTGCAAATGGTAACAGCCTTAGACGCTAAACACACTTTGATTGTCCTCTGCATGTTTAACCCATCAAGAATCCTTCAGCAGGAAGGTGAAAATAGCTCCGTGTTAATTGGTTGCGTATTTGCAGGTTCCTATCTTGTCATCCATCTATCCATTGCAACACCCGCAGGGAATTAGAGCATTAAACACAAGTGGGTGCACCTTCTACATGCAAAGCTTTTCTTGGAGGCCTGCCACACCACAACCACAGTTTAGCAGTTGACGTTTATCACATGCTTTGAGGATACATTATGCGACAAATACTTGCTGTCTTGCTGTTCTGGAACATCTGGAACACCGCTCACGTAATCGAATGAGAGACAGTTTGGCCTTGGAACAAGAACAGTGCATTTTGGTTGATACCATTGCTACAGTGAATTTTGTTGTCATGTACCATGACATTGTGTCATACTGTGACATGTTCGGATGTATGTTGGTTACATTATTAGCATCCATCTGTTTTTCGATCCGCTTTGTCGCGGAGGGTGCTGGAGCTTATCCCAGCTGTCTTCGGGCAGTAGGCGGGGGACACCCTGAACCAGTTGCCAGCCAATCGCAGGGCATACAGAGACGAACAACCATCTGCATTCAAACTCACACCTGTTCAATCAGCCTGCCATGCATGTTTTTGGAATGTGGGAGGAAACCCTGAGAAAACCCACACAGGCACGGGGAGAACATGCACACTCCACACAGGAAGGCCGAGGTGAGGTTAACGCGTTAGCCACTCTCCCACCCGGCCACTGTCTCAAATATGTAAAGTGTAAATACTGTTTACATATTTTAAACATGCAGGTACCTGTATCTTGCTTGCAATAACATCAATGATCAGACAGACAACGACATCGCAGACAGCAGCTCTTCCCATCTGGCTTATTCCCGCATCTACATACATGTAACTCTGCACTGTGAGGTCGACACGCTAACCACTCGACCACCAGGCCGCCCGTTATTAACATATGGGTTGGAAAAATACCTCTCACTCATGTATTTTAATTATCTAAAGATAGATTAATTATCTATCTTTGTATTTTGAAATACTGGTTTAATATTAAACTTTTTTTTTCTCGGTATTCTGAAACATTTCAAAATAAAATGTCTTTCATTGATTAAGTCTAAACCATCAACAAAAGTGGAGCACCTCCCAAAAGATAAGAAGAAACTCCCGGTAACGGCCACATTCTTTTTTTTTTCGCTATGCTTAACATAATGCAGCTGTGCTTTGGCTGGGTTTATCAAATACGGCGTTTATCCCCTTTCATATGAAGTGTTGCTTACAGTGTCAGATTTTCTCTTGGAAGTCAAACGGACCCTGGCACCCTTGAACAAAAACGAACTGCTGTTCAAAAAGCATTCACAGACACCAGACTCTGGACTCTGGCTGTCAATTGAAAGTGGCTTTCCGAAGTCTTGTCATGGGTGGAGAAAGGTTAACAGTGGGGTTAAAGTGCAGAACATCTCTCTGACAGACATGTTTTCAGAAAAAAAGACAGATGACAAAAGACTTACTTGTTTGTTTGTTTTTTTCATTTCACACTTTTTGGATGACCAGAGGCTCTAGCGACCTTAGTACAATATTTATATGCGAGCAATTTTTCCCCACTATAATATGTCCCCTTTCATTTTCAAGGAACTTATTCCAGACCTGACTGTGGGGAAAAGCCCACTGGAAGTATTTACTCGTGTGTCTGGTGGCTGCATTATGTTGCAGTGTGAAGACCAGGCAAAAATCTTTTGATTGAAGGGCACAAAATCAAAAAGCCCACTTAATCATGCTGCAAACTGCCCTCAAAGCAATATATATATATATATATATATATATATATATATATATATATATAGGAGGCCCGGTAGCCCAGTGGTTAGCACGTCGACTTCACAGTGCAGAGGTACCGGGTTCGATTCCAGCTCCGGCCTCCCTGTGTGGAGTTTGCATGTTCTCCCCGGGCCTGCGTGGGTTTTCTCCGGGTGCTCCGGTTTCCTCCCACATTCCAAAAACATGCATGGCAGGCGGATTGAACACTCTAAATTGTCCCTAGGTGTGAGTGTGGGCGTGAATGGTTGTTCGTCTCTGTGTGCCCTGCGATTGGCTGGCAACCGGTTCAGGGTGTCCCCCGCCTACTGCCCGAAGACAGCTGGGATAGGCTCCAGCACCCCCCGCGACCCTAGTGAGGATGAAGCGGTTCGGAAGATGAATGAATGAATGAATGAATATATATATATATATATATATATATATATATATATATATTTATTTTGCTGGTTAGCATGTCGGCTTCACAGTGCTGAGGTGCAGGGTTAATTTCTGGCTCCTGCCTTTCTGTGTGGAGTTTGCATGTTCTCCCGATGCGTGGCAGGTTAATGGAACACTCAAAATTGTCTCTAGGCGTGAATTTGAGCGCGGATGGATGTTCATCTATGTGTGCCCTGCGATTGGCTGGCAACCAGTTCAGGGTTTACCCTCGCCTACTGCCCGAAGACAGCTGGGATAGGCTCCAGCACCCCCCGCGAGCCCAGGGAGGATAAAGCGGTTCGGAAAAAGAATGCATGGATGTTATGTAATTGGTCATATCTTTAGTAATTGTTTCAAGGTTCAGTCTCCTCCTTTTCCTTCAAATGTAGCGATACCCGAAGTACGCATCAGTAAGACATAATTTTGTGTGATTTGTATTGATATGCAGACCATGACTTCCTTCTTTCATGGTGCCTGTGTTCTTTAATCTGCTCTAAAGTTCTAAAGGTAACCGTCCTGTGCCTGATGAGATTATAACATAATAAATGTGAATGGAGTAAAACAGGATCATCGAGGGATGACTTCTTCATCGGCAGTCGGCGGGCTGTGACAGGGCCCAAGTTCTCGACACCAAGATTTCCCTGGAGAGTTGTTGGTCAGGGACACAGTCAGAATATGTCTGCTGTCATAGATGAATGAAGGTTATGCGACCATTCCGCTGGCTGTCAGGCAGAGTGGGAAGATGATACATATTTTATTACAGCTGCACTTTCTGCAAGAGAGCTTGAATTACATTGTGATGTAATTGGTTACCCAATGCAAGCGTCTTGAGTTGAACGCACCGAGTGTTCTATTTTTCAGTTTGCTGACATCTTGTTGACAACAGGCCAGATTCCCAACAAACAGTTCGGCTTACGTATTTATATATGTTGACTGGACTATTTTGCAAGTGAATTTTTTTCCCTGGTACCCCGTTTGCCGAATGTAATCATTTGCACTTGTTTTGGTCCGAGAATGTAATTCTTGACCTGAAAATGCTTTTATTTCCCAAAAATTAAATGAGAATGTGTGAATGTTGGCGTAAAAATATGCAATGTGCAATGTGAGGATGTCACTGTAAAGTTCACTCTTTGAAGCATTCATCTTAAGTAGAAGAAGCTCAATACAAATATATACTGTATATACTGTGTATATATTGTTGGGGGAAGAGCGGCCTCCTCTTCTCTGCGTGTTCGTTGAATTTCGGACGAGGAGAATGTTGGTAATCCAAATAAAGGCTGGAGGCGATGAACAGTTACTTCGAAGGCTTTAATTTATATTTCTGCAGTTTACGAATCGATTCGGGCTCCTGAGGGGTCCATATTTGAATCAGGAAGCGTAGAAGAAACACATTCATGAGATTATATCGAGACAATATTATAATGAGAGGCGGGGAGGTACGCCTCTCATGCAAATCCAAGAAACAAAGAAAGTAACATGTCATCTGACCCCGTGTGGCTGGAAGAAGTTGGGAGTGGTGAGGTGAGACCAGACCACCACTACCCACCATTTGGTGTGATGGCAAGTTCCAGACCCCTCGCTGTGTATACATTCTGAGATAAGAGGTCTTCCCAAGGGAGGGTTAACAGCAAGCAGGGACTCACCCAAGGTGCGGGTGAATAACAGAAGACACTTGGGGGGCCGTTAATCAACCAAGGGGGAAGAAGGTAAACTCTAACACTACATACGCTGTTTTAAGTGTGCAAAGAGATGTTCAGGAAAGAGACTGAGATCAATAGTACTCATAGTAAAGTGCAGTCCCTCAATAGTTGCAACATAGATACTTGAGATAACAGTTCCTCTTTTGATGTTGACATGTCCTGTGGAGGGGTCCTAAAAGTGGTGGGGGTGAGGGGGTACGAAAGGTGATTGTAATCACAGTAGGCAGGAAATACCTACAACAGCATTCTACATTGTTTCTTTCAAATCCAACCAACAGAGAGGAATCATATTTTAACACTTCAAATGTTAACTTTCACATGTAATGCAATGTACAGTAAGCTAGAGGTCTATGCGATAATAATGAGCAACAAATACTTCTTGTTTTCCAAACCTGTTTTGTACGTCTTGAAATGATACCGAGAGCACAGAGCCAAATGCTACATTCCATTTAGAATAGGACAAGCTCATCCAAGGTGCTCAGGCATGCCCATCCTGAAGGACACTTAAAGAGAAAGCCTGAAGTTCCTCTCATAATCACGAAAGGCATACTCGCCGATTCAAGACATTTTTTTTTAAATTGTTTTTTTGCTGCACAATGATGAATATAATCTGGTTACTGCTACTTGTTTTGTTTTTTTCCGGACATTGTGTAGGCTGCATTTCCAAACTCCAAAATTACATTCACAGACATTTCACATGATCAGTCAGCATCGTGGAAATCTTTTGTGTCACACTTCTGCTTCTAAATAAGAATAAAACACATTATAATTATAACAATCAACAATGGTATTTTTTGGGTGCTGAAACAATACGTTCACGACTATGTCCCCTTGATAAGGGAGCATGTAGATGGGGTGGGGGGTGGAGATAAAATGCAAGTACAGGATGCATGCTAGCTTCTTTTAGAATCTGGAACAACAGTGAAACATACTTTAAATGACTAGACTTTAGTGTGTACTTAGTAAATGTACACATACAGTACACGTGATAACAATTAAAAGGAGGCGTAGCCAACTGATTCAGCACATTTCCTCAGTTAAAAAAAAAGTTAGGATTGAAATGAAGGAAACTGCAAAAATAGGTTTGACACCCCTGGCTGTCACCTGAAAAGAAACACAGCAGAGATGTACCAGTTAACATCAGAGACATGAAAGACTATACAGTAATCCCTCGTTTATTGTAGGAGCTATGTCCCCAAAAGAACCTGTGATAAGTGAAATATGTGAAGTAGTCATCTTTTTTTTTTTTTACAATTATTACATATACATATACAATACAATACAATACAATACAATACAATACAGTATTGAATGAAACCAAATATTAAACCTGTTTTGCACTCCGAAGCATTAAAAAACAAACAAAAATATTAACATTTTCTACAAACAACTGACAATGAAGAGATGTACAACGATGAGGCAACGAGACTGTTGATATTAGTCGACAGTCCCTTGGCCAATCAGGATGCAGAACACAATGCACTGTAAAAAATAGGTGAAACGGCGATGCTCTGAAAGCTGAATCGTGTTATAGCGAGGGATTAATGTACTGAGAGCACATACGTTGAAATCATGATACGTCAGGACATTGGTGCTAACGTAACCACACTTCGACCTTTAACCGCCATCAACCACGCAGCGCTCGAACAAGTTTCGCTTTGCCACGTTGGCCATTATCGACGCGACGAACACTGATAGAATTTCTATTCTCGTGCATTTGTACAGTTCTGTTCGATATGGTTTCACTTGTGCTTTTTAAGGTGGTGTCTGTTCACACGTGTTGAAACTTGACATTTGCGTACACTTAAAACCAGTCGCATATAATAGTTTCTTTAGTCGAACGTGTTACGAATACACATGAATAAGTCATTTGCGTGCCAGAAAAATCACTTATGTGTTATAGAGTGGACTGTATGAGGAGAAACACACAGTAAAGTAGGTCGTATACGATTGTATTCATCCGCCATATGTTATATTACGCAATGAAGCAACGGTCCAATCACCACTCTCGCGGAGTGATTTAATCAAGACTACACCCAAGTCCTTGTCTAGCCGCTGTGGCTTTTCTTGAGTGCCGAGAGTAGAAGAAAGCTGGGGGCCTTGAACTGACACCTACAGCGTTTGTCTCGCTTCCTTTGTCGGTGAAGACGCGGTGGTAAAACTTTCTAGACCCAGGTTCCTTTTATATTCGACCTATCGTCAGAAACCATGTCCGCCTGGCAAAGCTACGTGGACAATTTGATGGCTAGTGGCATTTGCAAGGACGCGGCCGTTGTTGGGTTCTGTGATAACAAATACGTCTGGGCAGCACATCCCGGCGGCGAGTTTGCCAAGATCACGGTTAGTATGCTCCTTCTCACATTTTTACAGTTACTTTTAGCCTCATAAGAAAACGGGCATAGCCGCTCGTGTGTTTAAGAAGGCCTCGTCGGGCGCTGTAGCACACATGGCGTCTAAGTGTTTGGGCTTCCGGTTTCAAAAAACTTTTATTGGAACGTCTGATGTGAATTGCTTTTATAAATGAGATTAAGTATCAAGGGGTAAGACTAAACGTGACTAACGCGAGCTTCCGTGCGGCCACGGGGAGGCTAGCTCGCTAGCAGAGGCGTCAGCCATTTGGCGTTCGGAACCGCGCATTTGAGCCGGAAGCCGAAAGGCGTGACTGGTTTCCCGACCTAATTGTGCCGGCTTTTAACCAGTCTTTTGTTGGCATGAAAAGTATGTTTTAATTGATTGGTGAAGTAGTTTGTTTGTGAAACCAGTGAACTTGTAAACATTGTTGAGTAATTTTTGATTGTCCATTTGCCGTCCAGAGGGCGCTCTTCCAGTATTTTATTCAGTTGATGTGGAGGGGCAATGCGAAAATGTTTCCACGGCCGAAAGATTATTTTCGTGTGTGCCTGGAAACATGAGCGTGGCACAATTCTACTCGTATGATCTCATTTTTTGGCGTATTACTTCTAAAATTACCCTGGCTTCTCCATAACAATCATTTTTGTTAATTGTGTGCGTGTTAGATTGCGCTGTGAAAAGAAACGCTGACTAGATTGGTTTTCCGATTCTACGCAATTGTTAAAATATCATGTACCAGCTTTGTGTAGTTTTGCCCCGTTTTACATTAGCGCCAGGGCGTGGGCCACACTGTGGGTTACTGCATTTTCTTTGAATGGGTTTTCCCTCGTCTCGCTATTAAGATTGTAAGGGCAGAGTTTGGACTGGCAGCTGTGAAGCGCCCTGTCGTTTGTCGAATGAACAGGGCCCCACTTCGAAGCATCTCGCGAGGCTATCGCACTATTGCATTTCCGCTTCCTGAATGCACAAAGCGTGTGCTGTGCTGGGCGGTGCTACCCAATGACTCTGCACTTCTGCTGTTAGACTTGGCCCGTGCGATGAGTTTTAGCTCGCAATCCAATCTCTTGACGGTTTATCCTCAATGGTGCCACTGGTATGATGGAGACTACCCCAGCTGACTTTGTACGAGAAGCAGGTTACACCCTGAACTGGTCACCAGCCATTCACTCAAATTGACACCCAAGAATGATTTATTGTTCAATTAACCTACCAGGCATGTTGTTGGAATGTGGGAGAACAATGCAGTGCCCTGAGGTAACTCAGAGGCACAGGGAGAACATGCAAAGTTGCAAACTCCACACAGAAAGGCCGAAGCCTGAATTTGAACCCATGTTCTCAGAACGGTGCTATGCTGGATGTGCGAACCAGTCTGGAGAAACTTGTTGATGTGTGAAAGTTCAGATGGCAAGATCCTCCATGTTTGCACACATTGTTTTACACCATGCTGTACAGGAACGTCGAGACACACGTGGAAGCGGGAAATTGACATATACATATTCAAGAACAAGAGCTTTCTACTTTTTTTTTTATTTTTTATTTTTTTGTCGCTGTCTGTCTTGCTCTACATGTCTGCCCATTAATAAATAACAAGGTTCAACCATAAGCTTTTTTGATTGCTGGCCGGACAGGGCCACCAGAGGCCAAATTGTGGCCCTGCCGGAACCAGCACTGGCCCCGTATGATGCTTGCGTTGGGCTGATATCTTGTCAGAATTTGGTCATTATCTCTTTAAATCTTCTATGAATCAGTGACTCACCAACTTTCAGTCTTGATGCAATGCAATGTCAATGATTGAACAAGCATGCTGTTGTGGGGGCATCACAAAAAATGATTTGTAATAAAATACAATGTCATGATTCAAAGTCCAAGAAATTAATTTATAATAAAATATAACTAAAATATTCTATATATTAAAGGTTCCTTTAATCACATCTGTGAAATATATGGACACCTTGTAGAAAATATCTATGAACACTGGACACACCCATGTAATGACATACATGACTGACAAAAGAAGAAAGCCCCAAAGAAGACTTTTGAATGGATATTTTTAAATTATTGGCTGACTGCAAAGCTGTAAATAAATTCAAGACTGATTTCTGATAATAATATAAGGATCAAACCGCTATAGGCACAGACAGCAACCCCTGTCCAATTTGAAAATATTTGCGGCGAACAGAGGCTTGTATCCACCATGATCGGAATGCAACGACGCTAGTTGTTATGAGAGCGGCTGATGTTTCTATCGTTACAGTAAATGCAAGCGTATGTGGTTAAAAAGCACACACGCTTTAAATGCCATTATATGATATGGAAATACTTGACAGCGCCACACGGCATTTTTAGTGCAGTAGACCATAAAACCAGGGAGGGGGTTGGGGAACAGATCCCATGTTCCCTGAAAAAACTCGCCTTGTCACTGCTTGAACTGAAGCCACTAAGAAGTATCGTTTTGGGGCTATCTTGTAGGATCCTTGTGTCGAGAAACTGAAGTGAGTGGAGGAGCTTCAAATCATTCAGGCAGGCCATCGCATTCGCTAACAGAAAAGTAGTGCTTTGCTGCCATCGTGAGTCATCTACACACATTGATAAACCTCTTCATAGGGGTGTCAATTCATCGCCGATCTTCACGATTTCAGGCAGGGTGGTGTGTGTTTTCAGAGGCGCTATTCAATAACACAAGCTTTCTAGACAAAGGCGGCATGTAATGTGTTGTAAAATTTCCTTTTTGGTTTTTGTAGCTGTTACAGGTTTGCAGTGTTCCTTTTACTTACTGTACTGTCAGTGTACGTCGGGAAGTGTCATCATAAAATATACAGGAACGTACACGCAGTACTCACCCGACTTGTTAGTTGCATCTTCATGTACATGTTTTAAAGTGTGCACCCGGTACAGTTAAAAAAGAAGCCAATCGTCGGCCGTGATGATAAAGATGTAATGTGAACGTTTCCAATCACGTGATTAGATCAAGACTACTCTGGTAATTATGAAACATGTTGTTGTATGCTTTTGGATGTGTGCCTTTAAGGGGTGTAGCCCAGGTAGTTGGGTCTGGTGCTGGAATTGGTTTGCATGAGTTATTGCCTACGTTAGTTCTCGCGAGTATTGTCATTTTGTTTGTCCCATTTTATCCTGGAAACCCATTTTTTTTGTTGCGTTTGGTCTGACAGTTACTTTCTTAGATTTTTATTTATTTTTTTTACAAATTTCTGGGTGCGGAATACAAAACTGATCTTGGTTTTTATGTCACATTAAGTTTTAGAGCTGTAGAATTCCTGTTCTAAACGTGTTTGTGTAAATAAAACATGTAAATGACAAGCTTTGAAAAATAAAAGCTTAGAACAGTATGTCCACGGTTACGAGGTTAAGAAAAAAGCCATCTTAATTCCGAGAATGCTAGCTTTCTATTTGCACATATAGATAGTACTGAATGATTGGGAGCCGCACACACCTCTTACCACACCATCACATCAATTGTAACTGTATGTTGCCATGACTCTATAGATGATTCCAATCATATAATAAGACTTACCACAGGTATTGAATGGAATTTTTACTTCTCTAGTAAGCTGTGAAGGAAAAAAAAAACAAGAACATACCGTGCTAGAAAAAAAACACCTGACAGCAAATTTGGAATCAGCATGCCAATTTTAATCAGCAGAAAAATCTGAACATTTTATTTTTGTTCCTAATCTTACTTTGTTCCGCGGTGTAATTGGCTGATTGTGCATCAGCGGCTGTGACTCCTCTTGCGCACAACCCATGGCGGCATTACAGGACATCAATCGGCCCTCACCCCCTTTCATGCGCACACTTTTGGATTGTGTAATTGTGTCACAATTGCACAAAACATCTCAAACCAAATTTTACTTTATGGTGGACTTGGTATGGTCCGAAGGTGTATTATATGTCCCAAGTAATAACGCTTGAGATGCATGTTCAGAGTGGGGAAGTTTTGGGGGTGGCAACTGTGTGAACCTTCTCATGCCACATGGTGACATTCTTACTCTGCGAATGTGTGTTCTCCATGCTGTTCGTAACCAGAAAATGAATGTATTATTGTCATTGTAAACTGGGGAGTTTTTTTTTTAAGCTACCAGTCTGTGACCCACACTTGTGTTCTAACCCACCAGATGAATACTGTTGTAACTGACCTTTTTGTTTTTTGTTTTTTTGCAGCCTGCCGAAATTGATGTATTGGCATCGGCAGCGGATCGTCAAACATTCTTCACCAATGGCCTGACCCTAGGAAGTGAAAAATGCTCTGTGCTCAGAGACCGCTTTAATGTAGATTCGGAATGGTCAATGGACATACGGACAAAATGTCCAGGTGGAGGGCCCACGTACAGCGTTGCTGTGAGCAAAGCTGCCACTGGTAAGTGCTGTGAGGTACATGACTGCCATCATAGAGCCCCTTGCCCTCATGCCCCCAAGTGAACTGTCACCCTCTGTTCCATGCTAAGCTCGTTTTCCATCTTCGAATTTCAAAACAGAATTTCCCATAAACAGAATTTGTTTGATTCACACATGGTCGTCATGAAACTTAACACATTACTGTGGAGAAGGATCGGAACAGGTTCTGTCTGTCAAACAAGTTTAAAAAACAAAACCAAAGCAACTTTCCAGCGTTGGTCACATTTTGAGCTTGGGTGATTCTGGTTCCCGATAATTCCCAATAGATTCTTTTATTCTTTCGAAGTTTGCATGGTTTCTGTGAGGGGGCTTATTGGGGGGGGGGCATGAAATCATTTGAATTTGTTTTTTAATTTCTTGAATGTTTTACTGTTAATGAATTGAGCTGTGAACTTCTCAACTGCCTGTTTATAAACAGTATATTAATATCAAACTTAAAATTTTCACGAGAGCTTTTTAGAACCTCAAAAATACAATATCATGCTTCGGATACTTCAAGCATGCTACTGAGCACTGAGAAGGAAAACGTGACAAGCTGGATTTGAGCAGACACAAGGAACATATGTAATAGAAGCTTTTACCATAAAGTTGTATAAGCAAAGACTTATTTTCCTGGTTTAATTACCTGATTTTGGTGCGCTACAAGGTCGAAGGTCGGAGCCGAAGGTCACCGCTGATAGGTCGAATATGGGACATTCTATCAATTGTATTCCACATATATTTGGAATTCACTTAATATCTCTGCCGAGTAGTGTCAATTACCACAACTCTAAATTTGACGCTCACACACACTTGTAGTTGTTGTTCGGCGACGAGTATTGGTCCTTCTTCGCTGGTGTTCATAAGTTTCCGTGTGGTGAACTCGGCACTGCAAGTTTTAAAATCTGAACACTTCGAGGAAAACCTAAATGTTACTCCTGGGTTTACTTGATTCTCGAACTCCAACCCCAATAACTAAATAACTACTGTATAATAAAATTAAATGAGTGAAAGCTACAACAGACAAGTCGTCATAAAATGAGGTCTCCGCTTCGAATTATATGCTGCCTTGTTGCTAATACTTCATTGAAGTCCTCCGGACATCAGGTGACTGATACCCACGCGTGGGTTGGCAGAATAATAGTGGCTAGCGATGTGTACCAAAGATGTTACTTTTACAGCCAACATTAACTTTTACCTGTTGCCATGTCCGCAGCAAATGCATACGCTTGGTGCTTCTTGGTTTAGCTCCATCATTGCAACACGTTTGGCCATCATGCTGCATACGCTTGGTGCTTCTTGGTTTAGCTCCATCATTGCAACACGTTTGGCCATCATGCTGGGCGATATCATGAAACTCAATTCAATCTATTTTTATTCATCCACAATATGGAAAGGGACAAATCGCTCTTATTGACCACACGTTTTGCTATTTGAGTTTTTGTTTGCCTCTTGACCGAGATGGCAGTGCTGGCTCTGTAGATAATGTAAAGATGCTGGTGAGTCTCAAATGAGTATCGTGTTTTCCGCACTAAAAGACGCACTGGATTACGAGGCGCACCTTTAATGAATGGCTATTTTGTAAAAAAAAATTTCATACATTGGACGCGTCGCTTTATAAGGCACATTTTACAATGCCTCCACTAGATGGTGCTACGCTCCTTCCATTCAACTCAAGAGGCGTCCGTTCAACTTGAGAGGCATTCATGACTGCCTCTGAAAAACGTAAATTAACTGTTACTGTACTGAAATAAAACTACGAAAATTGAAAATAATGCATCAAAACAGAAAATCAAGCGAGGAAATCACAAAATAAATTCTATATCCCCCCTACAGAATTTATTTTGTGATTTCCTCGCTTGATTTTCTTCGTGGTTTCATTAAAGTAATAGTTAATTTACATTTTTTGGAGGTGGCCATGAACGCCTCTCGAGTGGAACGGAAGAGAAGGCACGGAGACGGACAAAGACGTACAGTACCTGTATTTGTTGAGACTGAAAACCATTAATCAAGTCTGCGTTTAAAAAAATAATAATAATAAAATCACAACCACAGTCTCCTTTTTTCAACAAATACAGGTGCGTCTTTGTCCGTCTCCGTGCCTTATTTTCTTCCGGTCAACTCGAGAGGCGTTCATGACCACCTCCGAAAAACACATTGGCATTTCCTTGATCGTAGCTCCAACAATACGATCAGATGTTAGTCGTATTTATTCCTTTGTTGTGTATTCACAAATGATGAAATCACAATATAAATTCTGTAGGGGTGGCTATAGAATTTATTTTATGATATCCTCGCTTGCTTTTCAGTTTTGATATATTTTCAATTTTTGTAGTTTCATGGAAGTAATCGTTTACGTTTTTCGGAGGCGGTCTTGAACACCTCTCGAGTCGAACGGAAGAAAGACAAAGACGTACCTGTAGTTGTTGAGACTGTTAAAAAAATGAACACCACAGCTCTCCTTTTTTTGGAGCTGCAACACAAACTTATTTAATATAGCAGTGACACAGTTCACTGAACCAACAGCAAGTTATAACATTGGAAGCATGTCTCCAGGAAGGAGCCATCTTGGAGTTGACGTATTTCCGTAATGACCATACACAAGACCCACCGGATTTTAAGGCGCTCGGTGAGCTTTTAAGAAAATGGAAGACTTTTTGGTGCGCCTTATAGTGCGGAAAATACGGTACAACAAAGGACACATTGTTTCTGTCATTTGGAAATTGGTTACAGGCAAACTGAACCAAATAAATGTCTCATCCGCAAAAGATGTATGAGATTTTTTTTAAAAATGTCTTTCCCCCCCCCTCCCTCCATTTCATTTTGTGTTTTCTTTGTCCTTTTTATGTTCTAGTACTGATTGTGGTCAAGGGCAATGAAGGTGTCTATGGAGGGCAGCTCAACACATTGGCATACGAAATGGCCAAGCACCTGAGGGAGGCTGGCTACTGAAGCATCCCGTGCCAGGCCACCCAACCCACCAGCTACCTGTCGACCTACCACCCTGTTGCATTTCACACTTCCTGTCCTCGTTGCTCCTTACTTTTCTTCTGACACCCCCCCCCCTTCCCCTCAAAAGAGTCTCAGCCCTTTTAGTTAATGCATAGCCAAGATGACAAATCTCGTCACTTGACAAAAGACCAGCAGAATGAAAGGTAAACACCTCATGTTTCTTTGGTGCCCATTGATACAAGTCCCATATGTGCTCTCTTAGTGGCCACTGCCCAATTTTTTTTTTTCATATAAATGGGAGCACTGAAGCAGTTGCTCATCACTTCCTCCTCTCCCACCAACTACTACGTTAGACAGAGTCATGGTCATCTGTCCCCTGCCCCCCCCCCCCACTCCCAATAAGGAAACAACTTCAGACACGCACATCCTTGTCAAGGTGTAGTTCAGTTAACCATCATCCAGCAGAGTTTTACTGTACCTGTACACGACGGCAAAAATCAATGGACATTCCAGTTACCTACTCAGGCACTTGATTCTCTTTTTTTTTCCTTTTTTTTTTTTGCCCAGTTCCTGTAATTTGTTTTATGAAAGGCTACCATTTTGTGGGACAGGTCTCTCTCGCTTTCTAACCACCTGGAGCATGTCCCCCCCCAGATAGGACCAAATGTAGTAAAAGCTCGGAAGTTGAAACAAAACACCAAACGGGTTAAGTGGCAGGGGAGGTGAGCGCGGAGCTATTTTTTTTTTTTTTTTTTGGGGGGGGGCGTCCCTTGTCCCCGCCCCTTTTCCGAAGCTGCACTGTATTTGGAAGAAATCCTCATTACGTTATGTTGACAACTGAAACTGTGGAATTAATTGCCTTTCTTTCATCGTCCACTGAGCGCAGAACCTACAATTGTAATGTCTTTGGGCGGTGGGTCGGATGGAACCAACATGTTCTTAATCCGAACCTGTGTATCCTGTGCCATAATGTAGAGAGGTCTGTTGCTCTGCTCAGATTAATTTTCCCTCCCATAACTTGTCCCCCCCACCCTCTCCCCGCAGCTTCAGCTCCACTGTTAAAGCCTTCTGTAAGCATCAGATCTGTTTCAAAGTCCCTGTTGCTGATTTCTGTTCTCACTTTAGTTTTCTTACGTCTGGGATAGTCTGTCAATGCATTGAATTTCACATGCATACAACCAAGAATGCCATATTGATTTATCTTGTTCAGACAGATCAAAAATAAATTTGTTCCAACCAGAGAAGTGTTTCCTGTTCTGCTCGTTTGTTCAAATTCAGCAGTGCTCTCACAAGTTTGTTAGCAATGTCATTTATCTTTTAAGCGTATGGATTTAGAAAAATGAGGTGTTTCCTGATTTTTTTTCAATGTTTTTATTAGAACGGCATTTGCAATAACAATCTGGCAAAAGAAAATGAAAAGGCAAAAGCAATTTAACATATATAATTTTAACATATAATTATAATTATAATTAACATATATAAAACAATTTAACAACAATAATTTCTGTGTAAGTGAAGGCCCCTTAGTTAAGCACACGTGCGTGCAGTGGTTTATCCGCATGTTAAATTTCTTTTTAGTATGCATTCGCTGTTTTGTGCTGAAAAGTTCAGCAATGGTTAGG
>CAAKHF010025342.1:5089-17431 GCA_901007745.1 Hippocampus kuda | reverse complement strand
ACATTAGTGAGGATTAAGCTGTTCGGAAAATGGATGGATGGAAACACACACACACACACACACACACACACACACACACACACACACACACACACACACACACACACACACACACACACACACACACACACACACACACAAAACATATTTGTGTACTCTATTTTTATTCCAATAGTGCATAAGTATGAGCATACACTTGATATAGCCAGCGTAGAAAGAAAAAAACGGGAAAGAAATTGAAAAATTTACGATCAGCATTCTCTTTCACTAACAGTACATCAATTTCTTGCATCATGTCTTTTACTTTGCTTCCTCCATCTTTCATTTTTGTTACTTTTATCCTGTCTTCAAGCATTAAAGCTTTTCTTTTCTTAACTCCTTGGTCTGCAAAGGTCCGTTTTGTGGCCATTTTAGCAATGCAACATTCGTGCTGCGTCTGAAACTAACAATAACAAACACTTCCTGTACTACTGAGCATGTGGAAACCAGTGTGGTGGTTGCTATTGCTGTTTCAGCGCGAAGCAGGACTGGTGGCTGTGGCAGGCTGAGGTTGGATTACACTCTTGCGGAAGGCTTGTTTTCGTTGTAGTGTATCTCGTTGCGAGGCAAGGGCAGAGAAAAAGATTTCGTATTCCGCAACAGGGTGACTTTTCGTTGTAGGGGGAGCAGAAAAGTGGGAATGGCTTTCATGCATGAAGATTTTTTTCACACTAGTGGGTATTTTCACCCATGTAGGTTTCGTTGCAGAGGAGTTTCACTGTATATATAGTTTAAAAAAAATGAAGCCCTAAGTTTTCTTCAAAATTGCAAACCTTTGAGATTTGGAAATTGCATTCCACTACAATGCAATGTCGATTTTAATTCACTTAACTGTTCATTCCTAGTTGATAGAATGACTGTTTTGTAATGTTTCAGCACTAAATGTCATTGTTTTTGAAGGTTAATTTTTCTGGAACGTAAAATCAATTACAAATTAGTACCAGTTTGCAACAAACAAATTTAGTCTGTTAATCATCGCAAGGGCTCTCTCAAATCATGTTTTTCAGCACCATGTGCGAGCCTAAATATGAGACATTTGTCTTTATAATGCATGCCAGTATACATAACAGCTAGCTCATTAAAATGTAATATAAATAATTGATTTAATGACTTAATGACATTGCCTGGTCCCAAACTGTCAGTACCTGGATCCAAGTAACCTCCAATGGCTAATTCCTGCTTTGTTTCGTATGTTTTCGACTAGCCGGCTCCTCTAACGGTCTTCATCAAATAAGCACCAACTAATGAATCCCATCACATTGCTCACTCGTGGGCCCCTTACGTACTCTTAAGTCATCATTTGGTTTGCTTCCAAGCAAGCCTGCTTTAAATGTGATTAGGTTCACATTTGGTGTCTCCTCCCTGTCACCAAATACTCTGATTCAGCTGGCAGGACTGCAGCAACCCCCCCCCCCCAAAAAAAAAAAAAACTCCCACTACCCAGCAGTCTCATCAGACTGAGGCAGAAAGCCACTGAGTACTCACGCTGCATTTGGCTCACATGGGAAAGAGCAGCATGGCTCACAACCTCCTCAATATGCAGATTTACAAGGGAGTTCCTTATTATACGACTCACTTTTAAAAGATCCCCTGCAGGGACCAAAGTAGATGCACCATTGTCTTTTCTAAGAGTCACAGTCAAATCAAACCCAAATAAAATGTGCGTTTGCAATGCAAAACAATATCCTGATTACAGGAGTTTCTCATCTGTTGCTTCATTTTCTTGTGTGGAGTTCAGATTGTCTTCCAATCACCTTGTTTTGCACCAAGGGGCCCGGAGTGGTACAAATTTTCTTCGATATCTTAATGCTAGATTTAAGGTTCACATGTCAAGCAAATGTGCGGACTTTTTAATCACACTTAGTTACCAAAGTCATATTTGAACATTTTTTGAATAACAAGAGAAACTATTTTCAGCAAGCACATTGGTATTTTATTTATTTATTTAATTGAAGCTAAAAATGGCTTTGGCAATGATGTTAGTAGGGTAACGACTTACCAATTATCCCTCCGGACTGACTTTAACATACTATACAATTGTCAGTCCCTTGAAAGAAAGAGCACAAAAATAACCTTGGACAGCAAGCCACATTCTGCTTCACCAAGTCTAAACTCTAATTAGAGAAATACCATCACGTCTCATTTTTCAGTCCACTTTCGCTAGGGTGCCAGATTGAAGGAGACGTATCTTCTTTCTTTTAAATTAATTGACTGGGAAGAAAATACCGAGTCGCACTGGGAAAAAAAAACGCATTACGACAAAAGAATGTTCGGAAGAGAGAATGTCATCTTTCTTGTTTATGAGTATTGTGAACACACCACACTCTCACACACGGCCGCTTATTGTTTTACTTGATGGATGGGCAAATTACACACACTCTCGCTGGTATGGTTGCTATGTTTTCTGTTTACATAGCTGACTAAACAGTCTTTACCTGAGCTGAATTGTGATCAACCGAACAGTCCCAATTAGGGAAAAAGGAAAAGTGTGGCTTACGTGTCACCAAAAAAACTTGACTGTTCAATCCACTCAACAACGAGAAACTACTTTCCTCCCAGTTTGGCCCGACAACACATTCTTAACCATCAGTCATGTGTCCACTCTCCACTCGGAATACCTCTGATCACCCAGGGAGAGCTTTAAAAGAAAAAAAAAACAACAACTTTGAGACGATAATAATCCGATTAGCGCCAAAATGGAAGAATGATATGTCGGAGTGCATTGCTATCACGCTCATCTGGGTCAAATCGTGAGAAAGCACATGCGGTATAGAGATCAGTCTTTACCATACCTGCGGGAAAAAGAACAGGACAGACACTGACCTTTTTTGTACTTGTGGATCGGAAGCTTCTTCAACTGATCTTTGCGGAGGCGGCTCCTCCGAGCCCTGTGTCGATCTTGGACAAACTTTGTGATCTAGCGACAAAGAAACCAGAAAAGGTTTCTGTTACTTTATCATTATATCCTAGCGCTCTAGTAGTGCAGCCTGGTTAGAGTAGATTGATCTCTGAGGTGTAAGTCAGTGCAAGGTGGACCAATTAACCGCAGATGCATGACTTCCAACAGTCTGATCGATTGGAGAATCTTTGTTCCAACTCGGAATGTGGACAAGAGAACTTACCATGAAGACAACAATGAGGATGAGGCAGATTCCAACGATGATGAGGAAGGGGATCAAGTAGTATTCCAACGGAAGGCTGAAATCTGGCATGAGAATCACACGCCCCCTAAAACAAAATGAACGAGTAAGAGCGATCCGCAAAAACTGCAAAAAATGCCTTTTTCTGTATCGTACACTTCATCAACGTCAACTTACCCTTTGTCAAACAGGTAGTCTTCTTTCAAAGAGTTGGCCGTCTCTTCACTCACAAACACGGAGGGAATATCAATCTGCTTCATTATGTCCACTACAAACAAGAAACAGAAATTTTAAAAAATGACATAAAGCCCATTTAACTTTATCAGACTAGTCATACTGAAGCCTTGTGTTACTACAGTCATTATTGGGGTAGCAAATGGTGCGTGGCTTCCTCCACGCATTGAACTGACACCAGGGTGTCACCGGTCCTGAGAGCCTTTTGATGGCAAACACCACATGATTTCTCTCCCAGATGGCTCAGTTTGGCTGTCCGGCATTATTGTGAAGTGAAAATCTCAATCCAAAGTGTGAAACATACTTTGGAATGTATGGTGTTCAATCTATCGGACATAAAATCTAAATTGAAGATCCAATTGCCATTTATAGCACCACGTTGACTTCTCAAAATGTTGCCAAGCTTGAACATGATTCAAACAAAGCTGACTTGTCTGCAGCGGTGGGCGCAAGCAAAGTGGACAGCGTGTAAGGCACTGGTGCCAAACTCAAGGCCCGGGGGCCAGATCCGGCCCGCCACGTCATTTTATGTGTCGCGCGGAAGCAAATCAAGCATGTCAACTTGCATGATGCTTGCTAAAACCAACATTGAAAAATTTCCTATGTAATAAATAAGAAACATATTGTAAGCATTTTCTTGTAACCAAACATTACATTACAATAACTTAAACAATAGTTGAATGAACCGTTATTACTGACTTTTTAAATATGGTTTCAGTCATAACGGCCCTCCAAGGGAAACAGTAACTCAAATGTGGCCGATGACAAAAATAAGATTGACACCCCTGGTGTACGGCAAGGGATGAGCTGTAGTTAACCATGTCATTTGTGGCCTCTGCACATCTAACCAAGCTACTGCGCATGATTTTGCAGCAATCACAGGAGCTTCACAATTATAAAATACCAGGAGCTGTCAGGCGGGCGTGAAAGGAGGGCATGATTAAATGTGGCAGGTCTCAACACAGAAACAAGAAGAAACATGCTTGGCAGGTCTACAACAGGGCAAAAAAAAAAGCACCTTCACGATGATTCATGACTGTGGTGCGCCCTTTCAAGTGAGTTAAGGGGACAGATACTATCACGGTGACGAAAGTAGGCTGTGCTCAGCCACTGCGGGGCATCACAACATTCCAAGAAACATCCTGGGACTTGACAGGGATTCCTCAACTCGAGCGTCGTCGAGCTTGGTGAGCAGGCAGCTATGGCGGATGGTTATGCAGGAGACGGCGCAAGTAAACTTACGATCATTGGAGCCCATGCTGATCAAGTCATTGGAGTCCACATTGTGAACAATGGCCGCCTTGTACCCAGCTTTCTGTGCATTGAGGACCTGAGAGAAGAAAACATTTGCCTGTTAACGTAAAGCATATTGCTTGATCATTATGTAGAACGCCATTTGACACTTATGCAAGACTATCGTGGTGCAGGCAGCCCATTTCCCAAGAGTCTGTGCAAGAAACAACATGCTTGGTTCATACACACCCAAGGCCCAGAGCATTCCCTCCGATGCAATGAACACTCAACTTGCCCATACTTGTCTCTCTGAAACCCCCAGGAGACATTCACTAAAGAAAACCCATTGTTGATGGCTTCGACATGTGCAGTAAAGCTTAAAACAATTCCATTGGCTTTGATCTCGCAGAACAGAAATACTTTGGGGAAACTGCATATTACATTCCAAGTATTTTAGACAGTAGTATATGAGTATTTCCTCTTATTAGAGTCTTCCGGAATAATTGACAAAACCGCTGAACGATAATGTTTTCCCAGGTGTCCCAGTACTTTCAATACACTATGGCTGTATAAAGTTGTTGATAGAATGCCTGAAGTGGGTTGTGTGGTTAAAAATGTGTCCTGTATTTTAAAAAGGTTGCTTGGTGGTCCTCCCAGCGGTGGCAACGTTTGCTGCGTCATGAATGTGCAGGAAGCTGTATGAATCACACTGTCATGACGATCGTTTCCATCTGTGGGGCTCCGATTCGGAACAGAAGCGACGGCATCCTGTTCAGCTATTGTGGTAGCGGGCTGCTGACGGCAGATGTTGAGAAGGAAATAGGATGTCACAAACTATTCTTGGAATTATTTGTGGTCCTGCATTGACCAAGCGACGGATGCCGTTTTCTTCACGACTGTAAAATGTAAACCGATGATTTAAAACATCACATTCTCAAACACGGGCGGCCCGGTGGTCCAGTGGTTCGCGCGTCGACCACACAGTGATCATGGGTTCGATCCTGACTCCGCCCTTCCTGTGTGGAGTTTGCATGTGCTCCCCGGGCCTACGTGGGTTTTCTCCGGGTACTCCGGTTTCCTCCCACATTCCAAAAACATGCATGGCAGGCTGATTGAACGCGACCCTTGTGAGGATAAAGCAGATCTGAAAAAAATGGATGGATATTCTCAAACAAGTATCTTCATTGGCCGAAGAACTGTCCTTTGATTCTTGTACTGTATTCTATCATCATTTCCCACACTTCACCCATTCACTTTGTACTGAAAATCAGCACCAAAAAAACAGCTTAAAAAAAAATTAACAGTAACAAGTCAACTGTAGTTTTTTTTTTCCCTAAATGGACTGGGGTGTTTTCTCTATGTAAAAATCCTCTGCTGTGATGCAAGACAATCCATTTAGACCTGTGACGCGCCAACTGTGTGTGTGTGTGCACAAAGACACGGTTGGACGCTTAGGCAGAACAGTCCTGTCTTTTGTCTGAGCCATGTCATCGAAATTCTCTGAGCGTGCGCGCATATGTGAAGCGGTGTGTATGGCAGTCGGGCCAGTGTGACTGCATATGTGTGTGTATTGTTTGAATGCATCAATGGCCACTGTGCACGCTGTCTGGATGAGGGACACGTGCACGATTCTGGATGTGTGAGTGTGTGTGTGCGTCTGTGCGTTTTGATAAGGAGAGCTGACGCCAGCGCCCTCAGCAGTATGTCGATTCATAGACCGTGTCAAGATTCAATTCGCTTCGACGAAACAGTGACAGAGAATGTTCATTTGCACAACCTACTGTCTTTTATCGGTCATTGGATTACAAAAGCCCCATTTGTGCACTCTGTGCAAAGAGGAATTCGGCCACTGCAGAGATATGGACATATGATACATGCCTGAGACTGAAAGGGGGGGTGGGGCTCAAAAAGGAGAGCAGAAGTGAGAGAGAATAAGTAAAACAGAAGAGGAAGTTCACAAAGAGGGAAAAAAATGCGCTTGTGGGACTGTCAACGCTGTGTCACATTTCTGCATTGCTGCTCTTCTATTTGCAGAATATCATATAGGAGCTGCATATCGTTTTTTTTTCTCAAGCTACCACACAATTTGTTTGCAGGAACCCTCGAGCTGGGAAGACATGAAATTCTTATACATTTCTAAACATTGTCAAACTACACTTAAGCCGTAGCTTGTAGTGTTTAACAGAATGACCAGTTTCCCAAGCAGTTATTCATTGCTACATTCAGGCCTTATGCCATTCTTCATCCATCTCCTTTGCATTACAGACAAACTGACACAAACATTGTACGTAAGAAGAAAGCGAATTGCCATGTCTTTGGTTCAATGAACCAAAACGTTGCATGGAGAAAGCCAACTGACAGTAAAAGATACATTTTCACTGAACTAAGTCTGATTGCAGCAGACAGGTTAACCCTTTCTGGTACGGTGGTCACCGCAGTGGACAGATATTCAAAAGTTACTCCCACATGGATGAATTCCCCCCCCCCCGCCCTAAATCTCTAAAAATCCACATGTAGGTACTCATAAATTGCGCACGAAAGGGTTAAAATTAGGTGTCTACAGTCACCATTAATGTATGAAATACACTGAGTAACACCTGGCACACGACGGCCTAAGTATAAATGTGTGGAAATGTTTTACCAAGAATGAGATCCGTATCTTAGTTAAACACAATAAAAGTATAAAGTGGGAGAGGACATTCAAAAGTTTAATGTGTCCAAAATGTTTCATGTTCTTATTTTTGTCCTTTGGCCACACCCAAAGAGTTACATTTTAAATCATTTGCTTTTTTTAAATTTATTTATTTTGTCCAGTGTTCTCACCAATTTTTTCACTGGTGCACCCAACTTTTTTTTGGGGGGGGGGGGGGGGATATGCACCTGCACAAAAGTTTGTTGCACTTAAAATCTATTTAGCCAATTTCTGAAATATTCAGTCATGTACTTTATTAAATTCATTTTTAAGTGTATTTTTGATTGATGATTGAAGTAGTTTTAGTGATTACTTTTGCAAGAAAATCCAACTCATTTATTGTCAGAGTATTTCCTTTTGTACCATGCGGCACTTGCGGATGTGTACAAACACAACTGGACAACATGGACCCATGGGTGGATTTACCATATGGATACCATAAAGACCAAAAAAAAAAAAAAAAGCTGAAAGTAAAATTTGCAAGAAAATACGGCATCTTGCAGAGTAACTGCCTTTTCCACTCTTCTAAAGCAACACCTGTGTAGAAATAGACCACCGATGGCATCAGCGATCATTGCCACATCAGCTCATTACCCGCGCGTTTTCTCTGTGTGTGTCAATGATAACGGCAGATTCCTCCTTAACATGATCTCTTCCCTGATGCAGCACAGCAGCTAGAGCAGGTTGCCTCATGCCCGATTTTGTTCTGCCATAGGATCAAAATCCCTCCCATATCCTCATTCCGCTCACATTCTCTCAACTCATTGTCTGTGCTTCGCCCTTGTGTGTTATATTTACACCACGATGCTCCAGCTGCTCTACTCGTACAAATCGGCACAAACCTATGGTTCCTTTCCTACAATTGTACTGTCTTATCCAATCCTCACTGTAAATAAATTTGACTTATTGCCGGCAACGTGGACCAAATTCTGACACCGGTCATATAGGGACATACTAACTAGCTTTTAGTAAGTTAAAGATGAGTTTGGTAAGTCGGTCACATCTGTTTTCTATTAGTAGTGAGTTACACTGCCATTTTTCTGATTAAGGTCAACGCAGATTTTTTTTTTTTCCTGTCATTTGGATCAGATGTAGCGCGAAAAATGAAAATGATCCGCGCCACTTTGACGTTTGGAATTGCTAACCAAATGATCTGGTTTGAAGTCATCACAAGCATCGTAACGATGACGATAGTTTGATTACAAACTGTTGATTACAGCGTACAGTGTGAATGCATACTTCAATTACAGTCCATCAAGTCAGATAGAGAAGGCTTAACTCAAGTCTGTATCTGTTCCTGCTTAAAAGCAATGATGACTTTATGACTTGTCATCATCTGTCCATCCATTTTCAACACTGCTTGCCTTTCCCAGTTGACTTGGGGCGGAAGGCAGACTACAACCTGAACTAGTCGCCAGTCAGTCGCAGGGCACATATCGAGACAAACAACCACTCACAACCACAACATCCACACCGTCACGGAATGGGAACCGATCCCATGCTGCCCACTCACAAGTCAGACGTGTGTATCGCTACACCATCAGCGACATTTTGACTTGCCAACAAATATTTTACTCACCCTGGTTGATGACAAGCTACATGCTTTCGTGTTTCGTTGTGTTCCCGTGAAAAAAATTTTATAATAATTTTGCAGCTCAGGGTGTTCAGCCCGTTTTGACAAAATTGGCTTCCGCACAAATAACCCCCCCCCCCCCCAAAATAAAAATGTTTGTATGTATTTATTACATTCTGTTATCTTTTATTATGATCTCCTTAGGTGTGCCCAGCCACTATTCGGATGTTACCACCCTCCTGCCTTTATTCCTTGCCTCCCTTGTCTTCTTCCTCAGTACCCAACCCCCATTCTCCACCTTTTCTTTTGAGTTTCAGAGGAATTTGCTTAGGTTTGTAGCTTCAAGGTCCAGACGACTGATTAGATAAAGGGTTCAATAAACCTGCAAACTGCAGGGAGGAGTCCAGTTCAATGATAATCCTGTACAGCTGCAAAGTTATTTTGCACCGTGAGCTGATTATTTTGTTTGCCGTGTAACCGCAGAGATCTGCAACACATTTTAATGTGGCTGGCACCACCGTGTTAATGGAGAGAATCAATCATATCCATTATCGTATTGGGTGTTGAAAGAGATCATTTCGCTTATCAGATTTGGCACGACGCATCATACTCATCGCCGTCGTTGGATTCTCCAGCACGCATGTGCAAAACATTTGGCATGCCTGGCTCCAACTTAGAATCCATGCCCTATATATATCTTAACCACATGTAAAGGAGGTCTTGCTGCTTCAAGAATGCACAGAAATGTCAATCTCACGCTTCAGGTAAAATTGACGAAAAATGCAGAATCATTTTTATCGGTTCAGCAGTGTATGACATTATACCAAAGGACTTGTTTTGACTGCATGTCATAATCTAAGAAAACACAACAAATTCTGTGAAAATGGATATATTATGGAAAAAATACACATACGACTTGTATGTGTTCTCATATAAGTCCTCAAATAAGACCATGTGTGTTTGGCAATGCATATGCGTGTGCGTGTGTGTGTGCGTGTGTGTGCACGCACGCCCGCAAACCCATGGGGGCAGACGGTGCTGTTTATTGCCACAACTTGGAGAATCAGCACCCACAAACATCCACGAGTCACTCATCCAGTCAGCCGTAGTCATACTTAGTCAAGTCATGAGACTGAGTGAGCGCGTGCAGGAAGCCAGATCATCGCGTTCATAAAAGCAAGGTCTGTATGTGTGTGTTTGTTATTGTGCATAGCTCCAGGGCTGTGCAGGTCAATGTAGCACAAACAGAATTTGCCTTCCTACCAGTGCACACAGTAAGATGAGGTTTACTATTGCAAAATAAATAAATAAATCAATAAAAGGTGAGATGACAAATGGTTAACTTAGGTTGCTAAAAGCAGATTCGTATGGTTTCTACTCACAAACAGATAAAGCTGGTGCGGAAAAATTGGCCCTGTAGCCAAGCCACACCTTAGTCAGCCAAAGCGTCTCAAATGTTTGATCTGACGATAAAGAACCAAAGAGGAAGTAACACTGCCACACCCAAAGCAAAGATATGCTGAAGCACTTTTTTTGTTGCCCTGCAGACATCCTTTCAATGGACGGACTGACGTGTTAAAACTCGCTGGAGGTCGAGATCACTATATCATTTCATTTAATGAAAACATCTGTTTTCCTGAATAAAGAGCAATGCAGTGAACTTTATGATTTGTGAGATTATTATTTCGCTGGGTGCGGCCCCTTTAAGGGGAAGCAAAGACGACAGTCAAGGAGAGAGAGCTCCACCTTAAGAGTTCCTTTCACTGTATTATTAACATTACAACAGTTCAACTCATTTTTACACTCATTGAACATTGTATCATTAAAAATGATTCTATGCCCGGAGATCACACTGTTCTGATCACTGAGTTATAAACACCTTGGAAGTTTGGCAGTACTTGAAATCATTCATTTTACTTCCTCTGTTAACCATTGATTGATTGTTAATCATTGAGGCCACTTTTATTCTGTCTGGAGGAAATCAAGACCTGGATGGCACAACATTTCTTGAATTTCAATGAAAAGAAGACAGAAGTGATGGCATATGGTCCCAGTGGCCTTTGTACATCCCATCTTGCGGACTTGACCCCCAAGCTCCTTATTTTAAGCAAACAGTCTCAAACTTGGGTCTTGAACTGGACAGTGGTTTTAAATTGGAACAGTCGTCGTTAAATCCAGGTTCTTTCATTTTAGGCAGCTGGCTAAAGTAAAGCCTCTCCTTTCTCAAGAGCACTTTGAAAGAGTAATGCATGCCTTCGTCACAGCCCGGCTGGATTACTATAATGCATGGATTACTTTGGAGTAGGCCAATCCTCCATGAAGCATCTACAGTTGGTCCAAAATACTGCTGCTCACTTCTTCACTGGTACTCGTAAGAGGGAACACATAACTACTACTCTGGCATTCCCTCACTGGCTCCCTGTACAGTTGAGATTTTTTTTAAAATATCCTATTATTTGTTTTCAAATCTTTAAATGACCTGACCCCACTTTATCTCTCTCAGCTCCTCCGCCTCTACACACCTGCCCAATACCTCAGGTCTGCGGACCAGACACTATTAGAGCTGAAAGTGGAGTACACATACTGATTTTGCAAATGAATGAAAAAGAAAACGTGTGTTCTGACAGCTCAGACACATTGTGGATTTAAGACAACACAGCACACCATACCCATAAAAATTTCAGTAACAGTACCAAGACTGACCTATGAAAGGTAGATGTTAAGACTACTTAAAAAACAAACAAACAAAGACAACAGCTATCGGAGAAGCTAGGCTAGCTGTCTGTTAGCTTATCTGATAAATACATTGTGTTTGCACACTCTTCTCCTTGTCATTTTTATTGTCTCAAGTGACCTGTGAAATGTTATATAAACACAAAACACAACCAGTTGCACCTCTAATTTGTGTCAAGCTTCAGGTTGCTTCCTAATTGTCTCTAATTTTGTTGCACGTCACAACTGTCGAGTCCACAGTTTGGCCAAAATTGGTATTGACCACACGCAGAAGAGTACTGAACAGTTTTAACATTTACGATTGCAGGCTCTCACCATTTTCCTTAAGCTGAAAGAGCTATCTGACATTTGCTGACTTTGATTGCGAGGCACGGAAAATGTTCAAATCTGGCTTGTTTGTCAGTCCAATGCCAGCAAATTTGTGTGTCAAAATATTTGGCCTCGGCTGTGCATGTTGCATAACTAGAACATTATGTCTCAATGTGGATAGACTTGAAAGAGCATGCAAGGGGAACAGTCAACTCTGACAATGAAAGAAGCGAGAAAGGACGCTATAAGGGGGCATGCGTTGGGGTTTCCAGTTTCCTGTTCAACCTCCCCTCTCCTGCGTAGAGGTCACTGATGTCATGTGCCGCCCCAACTCCCCAAAATACATTAAAAAAAAAAATCTGGCTGGAGGAAGTACAACCCCCTTTCCT
>CAAKHF010025341.1:55373-66816 GCA_901007745.1 Hippocampus kuda | reverse complement strand
AAGGCATTTTTAGCACAAAAAACGACCATGTATGCTAAGGCGTTTTTAGCCCAAAAAAAACGACCATGTATAGTAAGGCGTTTTTAGCCCAAAAAAAACGACCATGTATAGTAAGGCGTTTTTAGCCCAAAAAAACGACCATGTATAGTAAGGCGTTTTTAGCCGAAAAAAAACGACCATGTATAGTAAGGCTTTTTTTTTTTTTTTTTTTTGATGGTATGATGTTTAGTAAGGTGTTTGTAAAAAATAGCAAGAGTATAGTAAGGCTTTTTTTTTTTGACGGCATGATGTTTAGTAAGGTGTTTGTAAAAAATAGCAAGGGTATAGTAAGGCTTTTTTGGAGCATGTTTAGTAAGGCGTTTGTAAAAAATAGCAAGAGTATAGTAAGGCTTTTTATTTTTTTTTGACGGCATGATGTATAGTAAGGTGTTATTAAAAAATAGCAAGAGTATAGTAAGGCATTTTTTTTGACGGCATGATGTTTAGTAAGGTGTTTGTAAAAAATAGCAAGAGTATAGTAAGGCTTTTTTTTTTTGACGGCATGATGTTTAGTAAGGTGTTTGTAAAAAATAGCAAGAGTATAGTAAGGCTTTTTTTTTTGACGGCATGATGTTTAGTAAGGTGTTTGTAAAAAATAGCAAGAGTGTTGTAAGGCTTTTTTTTTTTGACGGCATGATGTTTAGTAAGGTGTTTGTAAAAAATAGTAAGGCTTTTTTTTTTGACGGCATGATGTTTAGTAAGGTGTTTGTAAAAAATAGCAAGAGTATAGTAAGGCATTTTTTTTGACGGCATGATGTTCAGTAAGGTGTTTGTAAAAAAGAGCAAGGGTATAGTAAGGCTTTTTTTTTTTTTTTTTGACTGTATTCACTTGAACATTTCCAGTAAAGAAGACTGAAACACCCCCTTGAATCCTGTCTCTTCCGACCTGTGCTCTGACCGTCTGGTCTACAGTTATCCCCTTAAACGAATCAGTCCTAACGCCTCCCCAACAAGGATGACATATAATAAATAATATGATCATAGATCAGAAGGATTCGGGAACATGAACGAATCACGAATAACAACAGTTCTTAAATGAAAGGAGACAGCTTCTAATTTCACGTGTCACTTTTTTTTTTCAACTTTGAACTCCTGGTGTCCTCTGCACACGCAACCACTCTGTGGTCACGTCTGTCCTCCTTCAGTGTGCATTTGTCGAAATATGTTATCCGTTTGACGGAGTGGTGACGTCATCAAGAAAAGTGTTCTGACAAGCCTCACAGGGCTCGTCAATGGAGCGCAACCAAATCTCGTTTTAAGAGATGTGCGCCGCGCATGGATGTGCGTCCACGCTCAATCGCAATCGACGCCTCACACTTGTCAAAGCGTCAATCCGCGTGTAAAAACAACAGTCAACGCATGAAGAAAAACAAAACAAAAAACCACAAGACTTACCGTGCTGGCCGAGCCCGCGTCCATCTGCTTCAATGTGTTCCGCGCGTCCGCGCAGCAGCCGTCGACGCGCCGCATGCCGCCAAGTTTCCCACGCACACGCCGCAGGACGACGCGAGGGGGGAGGAAGGCAAGGCGAGCGCCGGCGAGTCCACCCAGATGCGCATTTTACGCGCACGAAGTCACGCGAGGAAAAAACCAGGAGGCAAAGCTGCACACGCGCGCGCGCACACACACAAAAAGAGAGTTGAGGTTTGTTTTCTGCCACGCTCCTTCTCGATGCTCCTCTCAGCGCGGACAAAGAGAAAAAGCAGTTTTCCAGTGGCGATGCTTCCTTCTCCCCCGCGCTGCCCAAATCTGTGTGTATGCGCGCGCATGTGTGACTGCACTTAAGTGGCAAACGGTCATTTCAAAGAGCTCCGTTGTGCTGTACATGCGGGAGGGGGAGGGGGGGGGTTCACTTATCACGGTCGAGATGTACGCTGGATTGCATCCAGAGGGACTTCAATGGACCGCCATACTGACCCCACTTTTTACAGTATACATTCAATACATTTGGAATGTGGTCATCAGACGGGGTTCCTCATGGAAGCCTATTAAGTACCCACTGCCTTTTGTTCATGATTGGAGTTGTTTTGTTTTTTTGTCATTTTAAGATATAGACCAACACATATGTAAACTCAGTAGAGTGGCAACCTCCATCAAGGCTAAAAGGTGTAAATTTTGGGGAATGACAGTGCACTGTATTACTTTGTGGTTCATTTGCCTTTATTTTAGTGACTGCTTAACCGATAAGACCCAAAACATCTATGTATAATAAATCGAATGTTGTTTATTGTAATACAGATTATTGTAAAAAAAAAAAAAAGGAAATTAGATTCCTCATAAAACAAAGGGCGCTTTTATGCTTGGTGTACTTAACAGATACTGTATAATATCCAGGCAATTCGATGAGTAACTTTGGAGCAGCACTGATGCATCTATTAGCCGCACTCTGTCAGCCGATCTTTGACATTGATGAATTGCATTCGGACCGAGGTGGAGAAACAACAAAACAAGCAGCACCGGGGATGTCATGTCCGCCTCATCATCTTGAGGTTGGACATTTAAATTCTCTGTCATGTTGTAGCAAGTTCCCCACGTCCTTTACGTAGCTCAAAAAATAAGGCCAGCTTGCTTTCCTCTCTAATGGGCATTACATCATTTCTTCAGGATCATTCGTTTCATTTTTGAGCTGCCACTTGCCTGTGTGCGTGCGCGTCGGAGTGATTGCGAAATGAACGCACGACCGGCAGTCTGAATTCAGCACCACATGCGGCAGGCAGGCTGCGCCGTCGACGCCTCATTTGTGAACTTCCTTGATGATGCTCACATTCTAACGTTCCCATTCCAATCTGGGGGATTCAGAGCATCCACTTCTTGTGGGATTGAGTAAACATCCTCCAGCACACACACACACACAAAATATATATAGATTTTTCTCTAGTGTACTGCGCTTTGGCCTAATTATGACCCACAAACATTAATGAGATGTTCGCTGAAGGGAAGGATTTCGCCTTAAGCCCGGGGTCGACCAGGAGGGCTTGACCTGAAATGCTTCCATGCATTAAACAAAAGCCACAACAACAACAACAACAAGAAAAATAACAAACACAAAAGGTGTTAGCTCCAAAGACGCCAAAAGGTGCATTTTATAGCAGCACGATTTTAACTTTAAATCTCACAGCTACATTTGAAGGCCAATTATGTAATAACTCTGCATGAAGGCTGAAGCCATCAAAAGCAGACATCATTTTCACATCTTTTTATTTTAAAGGTTAAACCGCTTACATCTATTCTGGCTTTGCATAATACAAAAATTCTGAAACATACATTCTGTGGGAGTGTAGCCTTTAGATTTAAGGGAACCATGAATAAAATACGCATTGTTCATGACATCTCAACAGTCCTTTTCCTCAATAAAATACTCCCAACAACTGCTGTCAATGCCGTTCAAAGAATCAAGGTCAGTTTGACCAACTGGGGTGCTCAAAACTGTGTTCTTCGTCGGACTTTTCAGATGGCAACACAGCAAGACGCAGAAACGCAAATGGACAGGCGTGATAGAAGAGACGAGCGAAATAGAACCCGGCGTTTTCAGCGATAATGACTCATAATGGCCAAAATCACTTTCGAAAAGAAAGCCCTTGAAGAAATGGCATCCATTGTCCGTGTGCTCAATTTTGCTGTCTTTCCTCAAATGTCAGCAGGCGACTCGGAGCAGGAAGTGGGCGCGGGAAGAGTCGGCGAAGGTGTCGCCTGGGCCGTGATTGACACGCTCTCTCGTTTCTGCGTCCGTGCAGTACGCGCCTTTGTTCCGGCAGCGCCCACGTGAATTTGAAATTCAAATGAGTGAGAAGGAACGGAGAGAAAGGTACGCCGGAATGGTCTCAATGCTGGGCTTTTCACGTGTGTGCTCGCATGCATCATGTGGAATGCATGCAATGTCAGGGGGCTCAGTATGTCCTCGGTGTCGCCCGATCTAGCAGTACACAAAGTAATCGGACACATTTCAGGAGGTTAATGGCTAACGTGCTCCTGTCACCGGCGTGGACATGGACCTTCTCACTTGAGTGCCTTCAACAGGCAATCCACCCCGCAAAAGACAATCGATACATTGCCAAAAGGTGCAGTCGCCGCATAACTCCCATTAAAGGCAAGCGAGAATCTCTCAGGCAATCAGCAACCAACGCCCATCCACTTCCTACTGCACCCAGAAGCCACTTCCTGATTCATCCAACCCTTTTCCAAGGGCATGAGAGCATACCACGCCCTCGGCCCTTTATGAGGGCGGTAGGTAAATCAACAACGACACGGGCCTGTCTTTTTTTACAGTCTACAAGCTTTTTTTTTTTTGTTGTTTTTAAATTAGAGACGATGAAGGATGAATGGGTGCACTTGCAGCTCAACTAACTGAATACGAGCATTGAAAGCCGTCTACTTACAGCAGCATAGTTGTGGTGGGAAATACATAATTGTTCCCGACTGTGTCGCGAATTAACAGTAACCTGTAAGATATCTTCCAAAAAAAAAAAGTCATCGGTACAGTACTGCTCACATTAGCGATAAAATGATTGTGTCAAACTCAAGGCTCGGGGGCCAGATGCGGCCAAACACATCATTTGATGTGGCCGACTGAAGACAATCATGTTAACTGGCATGACCCTCACTCACTCTGTACTGAAATGTCAAATTGTTATGTGTCATGAAGACCGTTGACATTTTGTTACCCTGTTTACACTCAACTGAACTATTCAATTTGACTTGACTGATTTCGAAACTACAAATCCATCAATTTGTTGTGTACAAGTAATAAACGATTAAACATTTGGTATCACCATCAACGGCCTTCAGACGTAACGCCAAAGTGGCCCACGACAAACATGAGTTTGACACCCGTACGCTCAAACAAAAAAAGATGGAGCATAGCAACACTTACCTTAAATCAGATGATCCAAGTTTGCAGCCCCAAAACGGTGACGTAGCATAACCCGAGTTTAGCCGTCCAAACAGAATTTATTCGTAGCCCATCTAACCAGTAACCGAAGGAGTGGATTCTTGCAAAAAAGGTTACTCAGCTGTGGCAATTTGGGGCGGAGAGGGTTTAAATGCGAATTTGCGACAAGTGGCGTCAAGGGTTAGATAAAATCTTATTTTCAAGGGAAATAAATTGCACATTGCGGTATACTGTCCTCAAACACCGTCGTCTCTCGTGTGCCAATTCTGAAACAAGTAAAACGGCAGTGAGAGAGGGAAACGATCGACAAACATTGTCTCATGTGCTCATTTAGCTGAGAAACGGCCATGCGGTCGGTCACTATCTTATCGACCCGATGAGGGCCGTGCGCACACCTGTCTTCTTCAAATGACCTGTGGGCCTGACGTCACGTCCGCCAACAGCGGCGGACAAATTTATGCGAGAATCGGCGGGTGGCTCGTTCCTGTTCAATGGAGATGGCAACATTGCCTTCTAGCGGACAGAGCAGGTATTACGGCTTTTTCACGTGAATATCTGAGACCTGTTTAGTCTTTTTCTTTCAGCAGACTATTAGAATTCACAATACAATAACATTTACTTTGTCAATATAACAACCAATGAAAATTAAAACACAAATATGTACAATCAGATTTTTTTACAGTATAAAGAAATCTGCGCCACTCCAGAAATATAAACGATCTCGTCCAGCCGATCATTAATTCATGTCTGTCTCATTTCTTTGACCCACATTTTAATTTCCACCCGTCATAATCTCGCATTCTGTTTTCTCGCGCAAATCCTCGCCAATTCAGAACGAAATCCCTCTTATGCAAACAGTGCACGGAGGCGCCGCACATAAAATCAGACTGCGTATAATGTGAAAAGACTTTGATGTTTGAAATGAAACAAATGCAGCATACGGCGGAGCCCAAGACGACGACGACGGCGAAGGATGAGAAAATCATATTTCAGGGCGAACGGAAATGAGCTGTGAGATGATGAATATTCTCAGCAGTTCATGACTGAGGAGCTGATAAATGTCACACTTACTGGATAGATTTAGTTTATCTATCTAGATGAATGGCTGGATGGAATATCTCAGCATAATCTATAATAATTTACGTACAATTACATTGTATGTAAAATTATTCTACCCAAATTCTCCAAATGTTCTAACTGCCAAGCAAAAACCTAATCGGTTTAAATCAGACGCCAACTAGCGCTGGGCTCTATGTGGACCACATTGACACATCAGCTCAGGTGGAAAAAAACGATTGAAGCTCAGGGATTGTCTATTCATGCGAGAAACGACACATCCTCCCACGCTCTTTCAGTGGAGACCGTAGAATTGACTTACGAGTGCCCCAATTAGCCAATTTTTAGAGTTACGAGCCGTGGCTGGGTCAATTTTTGTGAGCAAGCTAACGGCTAGGTCCATAAATATTGCGATAGCTACAGAATTATCTTTGTTTTCACACTAACAGCCTGAACGTTCATATTTAACTGTCCGTTTCAATCACCTTGGGAGTGCTGCTCGGGATATTGTCGACCTGGCGCCAAACGAGACTTTACGCCGCCCGACGCGGTGATTGAGCCACGGAGCAGATGTCGGCCACCCCACGGACGACATTTTGGTTCAGGCCAGGAAAACATGAGTGCAAAACATGACTCACAGTTGATTTAACAAAATTTGAAAAAAAAGGCATTAAAAGAGGAAATGTATCTCTTCTCTGAACTAATGAATATCGGCCATCTATCCCCCCGCGCTTGTCTCGAGCCGAGCTACAAGATTGAACGCGGCCTAATGGCCCACTGATGGTTTCCATGACAAAGGAGCCATTAAGTGGCCGACTGGAGTCTTGCAGTATTGCACACTATGATTACGCCGTTAGGACACCGGCTGTCATCCAGCGGCAGAAAAAAAAAAAAAAAATGGGCGGGGTGGGTGAGCAAGCAAGAAGAAACAAGGACATATTTCACGCATGTTAATCGTGAATAAAAGCTATCACATCATTTTTATTTGAAACGTTTTTATTTTGTCAAAGTATTTTCTCTGTCGGTGGGGAGGAGGAACATCTAACATCTTTTTAGAACGATTAAAAAGCATGTTTACAAAAGATAAGTAGGATAACTGGAAATGAACTGGTTGATGTTTGTAACACTGGAGCCAGCGGGTGCTTCATGTAAAAAAAAACAAAACAAAAAATATATATATACATCCTGACTACATCGCGGGAGGTTGGTTGTTCGAAAAGTAGATTTTGCATCAAAAATGTTTGGGCACCCTCCTCTACAGGATGAACTGCAGGGAGGGCGTGGGGGGGGCTTTTAATCATAAATGCTCATTGTGTATTTGTAGCCAACTTAGTCATGTTGATAGCAGGCTAAGAGAGCTCATATAGACACATACAGCATGTGTTGCCTTCATTAGAAGGCTTTTTATTTTTTGCGGCTCCAGATATATTTGTTTTTTGTTTTTTTGTTTATTTTGGTCCAATATGGCTCTTTCTACATTTTGGGTTGCCGACTCCTGAATTAAGTGAACAATGGATGCTTACCCCAAAAAGTTTGCAATTCCTTCTTGATGCCACAAGATGGCTGCAAAACACTTTTTCCGGATTCGACAAAGCACAGAAAGAACATGATGACTAACGGAGACTAATCGCCCCCCCCCCGTACAAATTACGCAAAAGGGCAAATTTGTGAATACAGAAACGCAAACACTTTTTATGCAATTTATTCAGTTACGGTAAGTAAATTTTTTTTTTCCACAACCCTACCAATAACCTGAACGTAAATAAGCTAAATTACAATTTGGGCCATGATCATACCACGTACGAGCATTGGCAACAAACTAGTGCTGTACGGTGGTTCACAGGTTAACTTTTTTTTTTTTTGAGATGGGGGGGGGGCAAAATATTTTTCCCAGCACCTTTTCTGCACACACATAAATGAGCTTTACAAGCTGCATGAGATGACGTGAAAGGAGTTTTTATACCACAACACAAAGTACGGCTGGCTCGAGTGTGACGGTCTGGAAAAGGCTGTCAAGAAAAGGTTATCACATCAGTTTCAAAGTGCAAAAGAGGAAGTTAAAAAAAAAAGTAAGTGTACAAAAATGATGCAGGGGATGAACCGAGTGTTGCAGTGATGACACTAATAAAATAACGTTTAGCTGCACATCTAGGCAAACCTACTGAATTCTTTGGCATGAGCGGCCACATGATTTGGAAGTTTTATCGCCACTCCTTTCTACCCTAACAAATATAAAAAATTGTAATAGAAAACCGCCCCCCCAAAACAAAACCAAACTCAAAAATATCAAATTTGTTTCCTTTTATTTTCCTCACACTAAAATTCTGTCAAATGGTTTGATGCCCACAAAAAGGCTCGTAAGGAATATTAATGCTACAAAACACAGCAACATGTCATTTCTGTACAGGACATTCATTGTTTTCGTGTGCGTGCGCGAATGTGACCCACTTCACATAAAGTCATTGAGCTCCGCCTCAAGAGCGGCCGCCATCTCGTCCGCCTCTGAGGAACTTCCCTCCTCCTCCTCCTCCTCCTCCTCGGACTCTTTGGAGGACTCGTCGTCCTTGTCGTGCTTTCGTTTGTGGCCCCTGCAGACGAGAAATAACGTTTTAGCGATTCAGACTCCTCCTCTATCGTGCCCCTGCCAACTTTGGATGGATTCCTGTTATATTCTCCCACGTGGCCCAGTCATGGCAGCATAAATAGGGAAAAAAATAATGCATGGAATTGGATCTCCTTGGATCAGAATCAGGCCTCTCACAAAATATATTAATAGCAACAGATATTAAGAGCAAATATTTGCCAATGCAACTGCGGGGTATGTGGAAAAATTGGATACAGTGTACCTTGTCAATGTGAGCCTGCCTTTTGGTTAATTCACTAAGTCACTTTTCCAGTTAAACTGAAGCTTTTGGGGCAAGTGCAACCATGATGCGTCAAGTTGAGAACCCCTCAGAATTTTGACCCGTATGAGCTTATTGGTGGAGATTTTGAACTGAAACCTCAAGTGGCTGGCAGGGCCAACAGGTCCAGGATGTACGTTAAGAAATTAGGGATGGTCATATATGTATCCGGCTGGGTTTTTTTTTTTTTTCTGGATTTGGGCCTGTTTTACTGCCACTTCTCCACTTCTGCATGAAGAAGGAACTTGGAAGCAAACATTCTGACATGGCAGACTTTCGCTGTCGTGGTCATGAAGGCGCTCATGACCAATTGTTGAGTATGTCACACTACACGGGCTACGATGGGTCAAGGCAACTCCAAATTGGCTCAGAGACACTACGTTTGTCTACGACACCTCTGCCGACTCAAAATGAGGCTACATTCATGTAGTCTGACGTCGGCTTTATTGTGAAGAATTCCGCAATGGCTGACTGGGACTGGTCCTGGGGGGGGAAATACTCAGATCCATCTGTCTACCTGTTGTGTTTCATGTCATTAAACTCATTCAATCCCAAAGACGTTTTTAAACGTCTTTTCAGACTTGGTCCTGAATTGGCTGGTACTGAATGAGTTAAACGGACTGTTTTAAATAACGCCATACAGCATCACTTGCCCACTCTGCTATGCATACATATATCTTTGAACATACACGGTTACTTTCAACTCCAAATGGTTTTGTTTCTTTCTAGATCAAATATTGCCGCTAATCTCAACAGACTGTTGCCAGCTTCTTGGACCAAGTGTCCACGTCGAAGTGGTCCGAGAAGGCATTGCTCGGGAGGTAAACATGCCATCCCTCTTTCCAAACCACTTGAGGTTTTCCATGACATGCAAACACTGCTTAAGGACTTTGCACGATGCTAATGAGGTCTTGTCAAGGGAGGCGGGAGTGTGGTAGGGTGGGGTCTGACACCAACTCTGCTCAGAAGCCCCCCTCTCATTAGACTGCAGCGATGTCAGACAGCCTCCCACAACAGCAGGACTGCGGTTTTGTGTTCATTAAAGGTTAGATGTCGGTTGGGTGTACATCAGCCCGGAGGCCGCCGACATGACAGCCTCGGCGGACCTCCGCTGACCCGACGGTATGCGCCAAAGGGGCTTTGGAGGGGTGTCCCCCCCCCCAAAAAAAAGATTAAATGGCTTCTGTATATTAAAATGAAACTTCATTTTCAGAGCCACAAATTGATGACTTTCTGGTCAGGGGTTAATGCGAGGGGCGGCCGCCGATGAAATAAAGGATTAACGATTACTGTATTTATTTGGTCAAGGGGAAGAAAATGAGGCAAGTCCCAATGTGCATTCAGTAATAGGATTTCTCTTAACCTGGCTGCCTAAATGGAGGAAATTATTGTATGTATATACAGAAACAAATTTTCATGAAAAATGCAGCTGATTTGTTTTTTTAACTAAGACAATAGATTGGGGGGGGGGCCAATGAGACTATTGCTTTGGGCTTCACTCATGACATCCAATCTAAATCCTTATCTATTAATCCACCGACAGCCACCACACATCCAAACCAATTCATCGCAACACGTGATCAACTTTTATACTTTTCACTTGTAACAATAATGAACATGGACTAATTTTTTTTTTTCAGGGCTTTACTAAACTTACGGGGGGCAAATATGATGCAACGGTCACAGTACTTTGATTTTACATTTTGAGCAAGTTATTGAGAGGAACGGTTTCCCTAAAGTGGTGAGGAATGACCCAAGTTGTGTTGTTGCTACGGTCTTGAGTTCACATTTCTAATGTTTTTTTTTTTAATTGGTAACAATATGTTGGTCAATCATTTGCAAAGACATGGAAGGTTCCAAGGCCACAAATGAAAAAATAAAATAAAAAATAAATCTAAGAATAACGTGACAGCACACAATGACCTCAATGGGTTGGAAAAAAAAAAAAAGGAAAACCTCACAAGTTTTAAAAAAGGATTTCCACTAGTTGAGCCTGTTTTTAAGCAAACTTTTGAACCAAAACGGCTTAATCCACTTCAAAGCGCAGCGACTCTGTCTCCGAATATTTAAATTCAATCCTTGGTTTATCTTTAATAGCTCCCAAATATTAAAGCCTACTCAGGCAAAGTCGCATACCAAATTCAGAAATTGTTGCCATGGCAGTGTGAAGGTCACATTGAGTAATCAATATCTGGATCTGATAAAACTGCATCGATCTTTTTTTTTTAATTTGTTTTTTTTTGTTTGTTTGTTTTTTAAAGGCTGACCTTGTTTGCTGAGTCTTCGAGTGCTTTTCAGGACATCAAAGGAAATGCAGAGCGGCTATGTATGGAGCCCTTTCTTTATAATTATCTCCAAATGCTTCATGTTTGCAGAAACCATCCCGTTATCTGTAGCCACTCTTAGAAATGTACTCCGAGCGCTCTAAGGGTGCGCGTCGCGCTATCATGCATTTGAATGTCCAAGTAGGAAGGCCGGGCGAAGACGTGCACGAGGAGGACTTAAATTAACCAGGCAAATTTGACCGGGGTGGAATTTATTATGCGCCGTGAAGCCC
>CAAKHF010025341.1:14024-44136 GCA_901007745.1 Hippocampus kuda | reverse complement strand
TTTGGGAGATGATGTACTGTGTTTATGATTAACACCACAGCGTTTAAACAAAAGGATCACGTAAATGTTAAATTAAACTTTGGCAACAGATATCAAAATGTTTCCCCCCCCCCCCCACTCTTCCCAAATTACTTCAAATATTGATCCAGCAAAAGCAACAGGACCCAATATACACTGGAAGGGAAGAGCGACAGTATGAAGGAAAGGCATATTCCATAGCAGTTATATAACACACACACACACACACACACACACACACACACACACACACACACGTTGCAGTGATTCCTCTGGTGACAAACTGTGCGTCACATTAGCGTCGATGACGCCTCACCGCCGGCGACAGACTCCCTGATTTGTACATCGACTTACTCGATTCTTTTCCCTCGTGCCCTCAAGTTGGACAACATTTAGGAATGTCACAGAGTGACCTTTATGCTCAGGTGACATTTGAAATGCCACCGATACAGTAAAAGGACCTTTTCATCGGTGTCATTCCCTAAAATGTTCAGAACCAAATGTTCAACGATGATGAGCCTTGCAAGAAGCAAGCGGCTCACTTGCGACCCTGCGGTGGACAAGCGGCATAGGAAAACCGATGGAGGGAGGGATTATTTTAAAATATTTATTTGCACATCGACTAATCCAGCGCAGAATGTCATTTACTTTTCCCGTACGTTTGTATTTAATTACTTTGAGTGATAAGCTTGAGAACCACGACCTCTCAGAGATGGCTCAACTTGATGGTGTCATTAAAGAACTGCAGAAGAGGCAAATGACAACAGCATTAACACATCCACGCAAACGACATCTGACTTTATGGTCATGTAAAGTCACATTTACACGGGTGCAATGTAGCGATTCGGCACCAATGCACTGTGTGAACAGTGAACACCTCATTAGTCAACTCGATCCCTGAAGAGCGCTACATATAAATTAGGCTGGTATTTAATTACGGCGCAAATTAATTACGTCCATCACACCGTGGCAACGTACACAATGGTGCTAATTAATAACGGCCGGGGTACTAAAAGGGGGGGGGGGGGGGAGAAAAATAGCGAGTGCGCAAGAGACAAAGGACAGGGCGCTTTGGGCCTCAACGATAACTACAAATGAAAGTGCATGTGCTTCCAGCTGCGGCAGCAAAGATCTTGAGCTGGCAATTTCCACGTACGCGGAGCAACAATGATTGGACAGATTACCCATCAGACCTCTCAGTGGAAGGACATAATGGAACAACATTAGTGACATCATTTTCACAGCCGGGGCGAGACTTGCCATAGCAACATACTCTGAGGCTATTATAGTTATCACTTTCATTCCAGGGGGGGAAACCCCCCCCCCTCCCCCTCAAAAAAAAACCCCACAGCAACACAAACTCATTTTGCATCTCACTGGCATTTATCTTAAAATCAGATGCAATAAGCAAACATTTCCAGATTAATAATAAGGGGGTGAAAAAGAAGAAATAATTCACACATTTTACTGTAGCCTTATATAAATAATTACAAGCATGGGCGTGATAGGGACATGTTTCATCTTATTGCCTCCGGGAAAGTCAGTATTTACAATGATTTAAATTGGCAGTAATAATGATATTTCATAGTATTAAATCTGCAAAACTGAGAGATAGATAGAGACACGTTTCCTGGGAGAAGAACATAGTTATGGGTAATTGTTGGGATATGCCTTTTTTTTTTTTTATGATTCTCATTCAAAGTTTGTTTCATCTAAAAAATTCGTCTGCATCTTTCAATACTTACCTGTTACGGGAAAAAGAAGAGTAGGGGGGGAAAAAAATAAAAAGGAAAGGGATGGCACAGCAGTTTCCAAACTGAATTACAGAGTTAACTTTAAATGAGTTATTAACTGCGCTGGCTGTTTGGTATTCCGTCAAACCATGACCAATTACAATGACATCCAAGTCCTCGGGGCACATTTAATTAAACTAGCTCTCATTCCTAGACAGAAAGCGCAACCTCCGACTGAGCGCAAGGATAAATATACAGTGGAAATGTCTACACACCCTTGTTCAAATGGCAGATTTGAAAAACAAAACCAAAATAAAACTGACTTTTTTTCCACTATAATGTGGCCGATAAATGATTTCTTTTTTTTTTTTTTGGTATCGTTTCAAGAGGGGGCTTGAAAATAAATCAGTTGCACAAGTGTGCACACCCTCTTAGAACCAGTATGTGGCTGTGCTCAGAATTAACCAATCGCATTCAAACTTGTTGGTCAACACACACATGCCACCTTAAAAAGTGGCTCTGACCAGCCGCAAGCTAATTTCACATGTTCTAGCAGGCTTTTCCTCTCAAAAGCAAATCAGTACGGTGTCAAGCGCAGGACTGAATGCGTCTTTACCTCTTTATCCATGCTCTCCAGGTCCTCCTTGCAAAGAGTGTACAACGGCATTGTTTCCGACATGCTCGGCTGGCGCTTCCGACGCGACCGCCCTAGCGACTCGTCATCCTGGCTGGGTCCTGCTGACACATCTTGTTGGCTGTTTGGTGCTCCCCTGAACAATAACAACCGTACTTAACTAAAAGAAAGACCTTCATCCGGTATTTATTTTGCCAAGTTTGACTTGAGTGACTGAAAGTGATGGTGAAGGCCAAGATTATACGTTATGCAAATCTCATCCAAGCGGAAAGCGGAAGTCTCGACTTAATTAAATGTTCTTTGATGATTAAAATCAAAGTGGATGCAAATCTGATGAGTCCGTAATCCTTGAATTACTTAAATCCATTTTTTTCCTCATGATGAAATAGCCACACAACCCTCGTACAACCAGGGGGGGGTGTAATGCTGATGTACGATAACCGTGGCATCACTTACAGTGTGGAAAAGCAACAAATAATCACTAAAATGTGAGTTTTTACTGTTTTACCGAGTAGCTAAGGAAAGCTATGTCCCCTTTGGGAGTCATTTAGGACGTACAGTATCTGCACAGTAAAGCGACTGAAGAACGGGATGAAAGGAAATGTGACCCGGTGGACATACTAGTAGTATTCATTAATGTGTGATGAATGAGTCTTCTGTCAATACAACAAAAAGGCAATAACCAGTACTGTAGTACAATCGCCGTTTTGAACAACACTCAAAAGAGCCAGCGTTTCCTACAGCTCTTATTTTTGTGTGCATACAAATTAGAGCAGGAAAAGAAAGCAAAAGGCCACCTTCTACACATGTCCATTATCACCCATTTGAAGAAAGTGTTGTAATGTCATTGCACCTTCACGTCATCGTGAAATTGTTTTGACAGTACCTGAGAAGCGACTGCTCTTGTTGATCAGACGCCTGGAGGCAAGGCGCCGCAAGCGACACCGGAGGGGCCTTGCGAATCAGCTTCCCGGTGACAGGGTCGTAGGTTCGAACCTCGGGGGACGCTGGGGGAGGTCTGTGCTGGGTTGAAGGCGGGTTTTGGAAAAGAGGCTTGTGGCGGGAGCTCTGCTTGTCCAGGAAAGCCGCTGGGCTGTTGCTCCTTCAAACAGGAGAAGGAAAAAAAAAAAAGAAATCTGAATGGCTGATCAGCCAACAATGATTTTAAAGTGGCAACCCACACTGGACAAATAATCAGTCCAGATGAATTTTTCTGAACAGAGTCAGTAACAAACTCTCCCAAAACGATGATCTTGAATGATTAGACTTGTTGTGTGCGTTGTGTTGATGGCAGTATTTTCTTGTCAATCGGCTCAGAAAACTGTCAGGGAAGACGATTGTAAATGTGAAACCTATACGATATTTTTCATGGCCAAAAAAAAAAAAAAAAAAAAAAGTCCATTGTATCTTTGGGGATGAGTGGACTACATGTAAGGCGGAAGTGCGGTGAACTGAACAATCGATATCGCTCTCCTCAGCCTTGTGCCATTTAATTCTAATTGTTTACAGCTCAAGAAATTTACCACGGCTGCTTGGTGTAGTCCTCCTTTAGCGGGAAGAGATGCTCCTCCACCCTCTCCCAGCGCTCCAGACAACTCCACAGCCAGTCGGGGTTGACCACGTGGAGGTGCTTGCAGCCCAATGCCTGACGGACCTTTTCTGTGCCTAGCGGATGAAAAGGGGGACAAAAGGTCGGGTGACCTCATGCTTGTCAAGTCAGCCCTCCTAAATATCTGTTCTGTTCTATTCCCCAAAATATCTGTTGGGGGGAAAAAAAAAGGGGGTACATGGAACGAGCTTCATGAAATGATAAGAGAATGCAGATTTTGTTGAAATAGACTACGCAAGGTAGTGTTATTCTAAAACAAAAACAAGAGTTTTACGGGGTTCAATCCAAATGAAGCAAACTTTGCAAAGACCTGATCTCCTCTGTACTGACGTCCCACCCCCACAAATTCTTCTTGTGCTGCTGTAGAACGCGAGTGATTGCCAAGTGCGTCTCACAGCGCGGCCGGCTTCCAAGGCAACGGCCCCGCTACTCGTGCTCGCTTGTTTTCAGAGGGTAAATTGAATTGGCGGCACACACGGGCACAAGTCTCATTTTGAATGAGCATTATTTCCCCGAGATTTGCGAGCATTTTGTTCACGCGTGCAGAGTACACGCCACACTATTTGCATTCTCTTTATTGAAACCGCCAACTCACTAGATCCTGCATTTACTCTCAAGAACAATTTTGACAAAGCTTGGATACACACTGCTGCCAATATGCGAGTAAGCTTGACATTTAAACAAGCCTTTGGATGACCCTCCTTGGATCCCAGCCTCATTAAGCAAAGAAAAGCGTCCACCACTTCAGAATAGTTCCTGCACACAGCTAATGGACATGTCTCAATGGACTAACTGAAAATATGGAGCCCCCCCGCCACCCAGAAAAAAAAGGACAAAATGAGATGGTTCATTTCACTACAAGACCCATTTGAATTCAGTCTCAGTATGGTTGTACTCACCTTCAACACACGTTGAAATTTATTTTCATGCAGATGCGCAAGCTAGTTCAGAACCTCGAAACCTTCCCTGCTCTCCGCCCTGCCGTGAAAATATTTCAGTAGTTCTATACCCGTTATGGTTTGAAATTGCTTACAAGATGCGTCTCTCCCTCTGCAGCTACTCGGGGCCTGCAGCGTCGAAGTGAAATGGTTTGTTTGGGACCGAAATACAGTCATTTATGTGACATGGGTTCATGACTCTGAACATAATCGATGCCTAGTGTTGATGCTTTCGGGTCCTCTGTGCGGTCAAGAATCCATTTTTGTGGATTTTGGCTTTTCGTGTTGGGGCTCAATTGCTATCCCCGCAAATCGCGGAGGTTCACTACTTGCCCATTCGGGACAAAACTGACAGAAGAATGTAGAAAACTCATTTTACGTACCAGATTTTGCTGCAATGAGGTGCGTGGTCCCAGTGGGTTCTTGTGAATTCAGAACCAAGTTCTTGCCAATCTTTGCCCCCAGTGCCTTGGCGTGATAGAACTCACGAGTCCTCTCTATTGGGTAGTTGGTCGGGTACAAGCCGCTGAAGACTATCGTTGTGCCGTCTAAGGTCTTGCTCTTAAGCTCGGGGACGATCTTGCGAATGTCCGGCGTGTCGGGCACCTCGGTTTTGAGGAAAGCCTCGTAACGGGCGTAGTACTCGCCGTGGATCCGTTCCAGCACTTCCTCCAGGTAAATGAGGTGATCATCCCCGTCGTTATCCACTTCCTCTTCCTCCTCGTCCTCCATGCTCTGGTCCAGAAGCTCCTCCCCCACGGTCACCCCGGATTGCTCGCTATTCTGCGACTCCGTTTCAGGTTCCCTCCTGTCCGAGCAGCCGTTTCCCAGCTCGGGGAGGAGAACATCTGAAGGTTCTATTGATTCAGAACTTTCGACTTTACTGTTTCCATCTTTTTCCTCATTCCCGTTGTCTTGCGAGGCTGCTTCAGGCTCTGGTTTCTTTGCCTCGCTGACACCATCCGCTGAAGGCGCCTTTTCTCTAACAGATTCACTGTCGCTGTCACTGGAAAGGTCAAAGTCCAGATTATTGGACTCATTGTTGGGAGTTAAAGAGTTTGCACTGTCCTTTGCCTCACCTGTCCTGCTAATACTCCCATCTTTACTAATTTGCTTGGTTTCAACCCCTCGAGTTTGTGTTGCTGTGGGCTCCTCATCAGCCTCTGAACGTTTATCCGTCAATGCCTCATCTGGCACAGACGTGGAGGTCTGTATCCGTTCATTTGTCGGGACGCCCTGAGAACAGCGAGATGCCGCCGGCCCGTCTTTTACCAACTTTTTCCTGAGGCCATTATTTTGCTCCTCCGCTCCGAGAGTCTCGTTGACTTCTTGGCTCTCTGCAGCACGACCTGATGGGTTTCCTGAAGGTGAGCAAGACACAGGGATCAATTTATATTCAAAGACAATCGCAATGACTGAATCAAGGCTCTGGTTCAAGAATTCAAGCCATAAAACAAAACAAAAAAAGACACTAGAATAAAGTTTATAGTGAAGTAAAGTTTGATATGACAAGGAAAAGTGTAATATTGCGACCAAAGAGATGTTCAAAAACGTTACGTAATCTTGGTGTATTTTGCAGCTATCTTCTGCGCACTTCCTTTTTTATCCCCCCTCCCCAGAAGATCTCTTTTATGAAACATCTGAACAAATCTTCAGTTCAGATTTCAGAAAAGGACATTTATCAAAGAAATTGTTCTTTGGGTAGACTTGTGTCAAAGTGAATCGCAGGGGGCTGCACTTTGTGTCCTCATTTCAAACGCTGGACTGCATTCAAAGAATGAGCTAACAAGAGACAACTGGCTTGTTATCTTAAAAGTGGCTCTTCGGGACTGTGGAATGCGCAAGGAACTGGAAGCATCTCCTTGAACACTGCATTGAATTGGATGTGCATCACACTCACTGTGCGTCACAAGGACACATTTTCCTGAGAGCGAGACAGAGGAAAAAAATAAAAATCTCACTTCTGTACCTTTCTTGGCCATCAGCGCTTCTTGCGAACCTGGCGGCGCGCTAATGTCCCCGATGCCCTCGAAGTAGACGTACTTCTTCACAGTGATGAGGTTGGGCGCAAACTTCCACACGTCTTCACGGTCATCAATGATGCACACCATCGAGTCCCCACAGGGGAAAAGATACCTGGTAGGCCAGTGAAGGACAGTGAGCTTGTTGACATCAAAAATAAACATAGTAGAACAAAGCATTCAGCAAGAAGAGATGCAGGGGGGGGGGTTATTTCTGAAAAGCACACTTACTGTAAGCCTCTCCAAAGAAAATAACTGGACAGATGTGCTATGAATGGGTTGCTGTTTACCGCCTTTTGTTTAGTAAAGCGACTGAATGAGCACCAGGGACTGCTTCCATTCTCTCTCTCTCTAAACTACCTTTGGATTACAATTCAATTAGCTAATATTTACTTCGCAGGTACTGACTGCATTGCACAATACAAAAATATCTGCAATGCACTCACGACTGAACACTTGAGAGCCAGCTATGTGTACACAAACAATTAAGAAGATATTCTACTACGAAACACCCCTTTTAATTGCGATATTAATGATCAGCTTTGTGAATTTGGCGTCCACGGCACATGTCAACTCCCACCTAAGATTCCCCGTCTTGGAGAAGGGGTCGATGCATTCATCTCTGGACAGGATGCGATGGGAGAACAGCTTTGTTTCGGGGTCCAGAAAGCCTAAGAAAAGAAAACAAAAGAACACATCAGCATATTTTTGCTCTTTGAAATCAAGCATTCCATTCCAATAATTTCATCGTTCCTCTTGTTTTCTTCACAGGAAATATACGGCAGCTGGAGACCCAGGCTGGCCTTTCTCAACTCATCAGAGGTCGTAAATTTCAATTCCAAATGCATTAAACATTCATCACATGGCTGCAAAACAATGCCTTGCTGGGGTTATATACCGCACGGCATGACGGAAGACTGCCACCTGAATAAAATTGAGCCTATATCACGCTGGCTCATTTTATACCCGGACCGAATCAAAATTCTGCTGAGGGGAATGATGGGATTCTTCTCCCCCCCCCCCCCACCCATAAACTGGTTTCCATGTATGAGTATGAGTGTTTTATTACAGATTGCTTGGGGGAAGAAATCAAAAATACACATCCTGATGTAGTTTATGCTCTCTGGTATTCATGATGGCAAGGTTAAATAAATCGATAACTAACCAACATAATCACACTTTCAACACAATACATTTGCAGATAGCTCCCCCTTATGGAACCAAATTGGAAGTACAAGTGGTACAATACAGGTTTCCCCCGCACAAAATAACCCATCGATGAGATAAATGGGAGCACAAATTACCCGCAATGGTGTGTGCATAAAGGCGGCTCCCGAACGTGAAGACATGCAATTCATATAATTTGGCAATTTTCTCCAGGAATTCCTTGCAATGCGGCCGTAGTCGCGTGTGAAGCATCGGCTCTCCTCGCCCCAACTGGAAGTGGAAAATGCCCTGAACAAAGAAAAACAGGCTTTAAGTGTTTGCGAAATTGGATAACTTCCTGCGGCATGACTGATGATAACTCACGTCACAATAATGTGTCGCAACAGATGTGTATGTTATGAAACGGACCTTATTGGACATTTGCTGGCAGTGCTGATCGGTGGTGTGGATGAGTGTCTGGTCCAGATCCACCATTAGGACCAGCTTTTTGTTGCGATGGAGCCGCTGCTGGTCCTCTCGGCCTAACTGCTCTGCTTGCTGTTTGGAAGGAACAGATTTTTCGAGGGTCAAGAGATTGTACAGTGAAACCTCCAAAGTCAAATGGCTTACAGCTTGTAAAATGTTACTGACTAGCTTCTTGTTAACAAGATACTGTGATTTTGATCTTTTTTGACCGTTGTCGAGGATTTGAGCCCATCAGTTGGTGATGTTTGACAAGGAGCACGGAGTGATGATATATGCTGCTACGTAAGCTTCAGCTGCTGGCTGACGGGCAAGTCGCCATAAGTAGAAATTCAAAGGTTGACCAGCAGCATAACTTAAAAGATTCTCTTCGACATCAGAGGTTCTACTGAATTTGACGAGATTACTCTTCCTTTTAGGCACATACAGTAAAATGGGCCTTTAGTGCGCAAAATATCGGAAAACATTGGTGCATTGATATCCTCAAAGGCAGTAAAAAGGGATATATGCGTCACACGGCTCACCTCTGAGCTGACCATCAACTCTGGTACGCTGTGCACCATGGAGACGGTTGCTGTGGAGATGGGAGTTTGCTGGTTTCCATTTGCGCTCTGCAGTCTGAGAGAGAGAGAGAGAGAGAGAGAGAGAAAGCGCGCAAGTGGGTGTTTTGCTGCGTACTTGAGTATATGCTAATTCAGAAGAAAAGCAGCTTTGAAGATGATGCTGTTGAATCAGAAATGGGCTTGATTTCAGAGAAATTGGTTTGTTTCAATGAAACTGACAAAGGGTGGACATAGCACAAATGAGTTATCACAATAGTCGGCCCAAACTGACACTGAACTGCTGTTGGGGCCACCTAAGGGTGACATCTAAAAATTAACATGCCACAAACACTTAACAGTTATGGCCACATTTGAATTTTTTTCACGAGATGACAAGTCTTAAAACCTGAAAGGTGAATAAATGGGGGTGGCTGATATCAGACATGTTTAGGTTATCAACCATCTCAATGATGATGTCACTGTTGACCACCATCACATTTTTTGCATGGCCTTACTGAGTCAGGTCCTGGCCACATTCGGCACACAAGCCTTTCATCACGATCGGGTGGCTGCATCCTGCTATTCTGACAATGACGCCCCTGGAGGGAAAAACAAACAAAAAACAGTGTTTAAATAACAAATTTCACTCATATGGCAGTAAAAAAAGCATGGACAACAGCAGTTAGCTTTAAGGCATGGTATGTTGCTTTTGTTGACAGTTATTCCTTCTTGTTATGAGAGCGATAAGGATAGAAAGAACGAATAAGACAGATTATATGATGAGTGTTCACCAGTGCTCAACGATTTAAATACAATACAAGATCCTGCTGAATGAACCATCAATCAAAGACTCCAGCTAAAAACACATTGGACACGCGCGACATTTTGCGTAGTCAAGTTAAAAGCCACTCAACGACGCTTAAGTTCCGCTTTCAAAGTAAAAGTCGCTTCATGTTTCTTATTTAAACCCAAACGCGTTTCTTCAAATATTAACAGTTGCTAAATGGTACTAATGACGTAAATCCGTTCTTGCAACAAGAATTTGTTGAAGTGAGATCACCAACGAGCTTCGCTAAAACATTTAACAATTTGACTTTGGTAGTCTACCTCAAAACCAACAGACTGTCACATCATGATCTCAATTGCATGTTTGGATTTGGCTACCAAACAAGCTAGCCTTCCCGTTAGCGCCCATGCTTTAGCAGCGTTAGCTCGTTAGCCAGGCAGCATAACACTGGCACAATTCGGCATTTACCACGCTTTCGAATGAACCATAAGAGGCGTCAAACAAGTAACTCACCCAGGAGGTATGACCTGTCCGGGTTGACAACACAGCTCCTTGACGACCCCCGCGCGGTCCGATTTAACCTTTCTCTCGGGTGGCCTGGGTGTCTCTGCCCCCTTCTCCGCGGGTATGGGGACACAGAGCGCTAATACGGAATCCACGTTGACGTGAGAGCCCGGCTTGACTTTCCACTCCAAGAGGCGACAGGGAAGCGTTCCTATCGTACAGCAGATATCCGACACTGGCACCACTGGGCCCAGCGTTAATGCACCACCACAGCCACCGCCGCCAGAATCAGCGGTCGGGTCCTCCATCTGCGAAAGAAAGTCTTTTGCAATGTTTCGATTAAAGCGTGTCCGATCCAAGTCGCAACACTCGAAACATTAAAAAGCGGCCAAGCGCCAGCTTCCACGTGAATGAAAACAGCAGTGGTGGGCTTTAAACCCGCTAGCTTCTGCAGCCGTGGTTCACTCTTCCCGCCCGTAAACAGGAAGTGGCAACACTGCAGGTCGTGATGATAGTTTCCGGTAGTGATGACGAAATGAAAATTAAGTTGAAAATGTATATATTTCCCTGTAAACGCCGCTTTTAAAATGTCCCTGTGTTATTAAAATTATGTGTTGTTCAACCATTATTCGTTTATTTGCATTATTTAAATGACTATAAATGTATTCAATTCTGCACATGAATTTATAGCGATCAATTTAATGTAAATCCTTTTACCTTGTTATCTATTAGAACTTAGTTATATTACTTGGTATAATATGTAAAATGCTTAACCCTGCAGTCATACTAATGAAGTAAAGGATCTATTTCATGACAGCGAAGTGGAAACAATTATATGAGTTATTATACGGCGTGTAACTTTTATTTCCGAGGTAAATGCAACAAGTACGGCATTTTAATGTTTATTTTCACAATTTTCATTAAAAAGTAAATTGAATGGAGTATTGTGTAATTATTTTGATATTACTGTATTATTCATCCATTGTACCGCTTATCATCATTGTAGCTGCGGGTGTTAACCTCGTAGACTGAGCGAGCGGCGAGGCACACCCTGAACTAGGGCAATTATTTTAAATTCCTTTATATGATTTGTTGACGACACACTTTTTTAATACCCGAATTTCCCCTCTGGGGGAAAATAAATGCTATCGATACTGTTATACTTTGCACACATTTAACGGCCCGCATCGATTCTTGCAGGTCAAGCTAAAACATCATTCATTCATTCAGATTGTATGAAAACAGTTCTTGTTAGCTGTCTAAATAAAAACAACGAGCAAACCATAAGTCTATATCGCGCTTGCAAGGGGGCCATACGGCATTCAACGCTTGATATCATAGCGTATGAAGTTTAAAATCGTGTTAAACTACGACAGAAAAAAATGGTAAAAGCGGCAGTACGGACGCGAGTACACTTCTTAACTCGGCATCTATTAGTATTTTAACGATGCATGTGACGAGCAAAAGCGGAAGTAATTGATAGTGAACCATCATGATTTTTTACACTCTTGGTTCGCCTTTAACCAATAGCAGCCCTGCTGTGGAAAATGTAACAGGCTGCCCCGACGGACGTCACCAGCACCAGTACCGGTTATTTGATGCAAAGAAAAGTCTCTGCGGCGAACTGTGCCGTTTACGCAGGAAATATGACGAGGAAGATCCAGGGAGCTGTATGTTGTTTATATTTTATATTGATACAAATCTTAGGGGAATATTTCAGTCATGTTAGCTAGAATTAGCAAGCGGCGTGACGCGGCTAACGTTCGTGAAGTGTCATGCAGGTTGCTTTAGCAATGTGTCGATCTGCTACTTCTGCCTACGAAGTACTGTCTAATTTTGTGTGTCTATATCCACGTCGTACTGGTAATCGATAATTCTCAGATACGTTGACAAATACAATGAACCACTTTATTGGCAATTATTGGTATTAAATCATAAACGCCATAACGGTTTTCATACATATGTGACAGAGATTTTGAGGCTTGAGCTGTCAAGTCCCTGACACCCTGCATCAGTGTGAGACACGGTGTCCCTCAGATGTAGACATCCCAAAACAAAAACAACACTGCGTGTCCTGGGTTGGACACGTCGGCCTTGTGTTTGCTCTCTCAACCCTCCCCCTCCCCCATTTTGCCCTCCCAACACACACACACATACTAAGCATGTGTATGTTTTACTAAAAGGGGTATGGCTACTCTTTCTAATCCGCAGGGGGGTGGGGTAGTCTGTGGACATTAGAAAGTAGTCAGTGTACAGCTCAAAACTCTGTGGTCTGATTAGACCAAGAGATTTATTTGGTTCACATGGTGTCAAGTATGGGGAAGCAACCATGTGAGTTAAAAAAAAAAAAAAAGACAATTTGCATACCTGTAGTCAAGCTTGGTGGCGGGAGTGTCATTTTATGAATGATTGTCGGCACTGGGGATCTAAAGTTCATTGAGGGAACTATTGAATGCCAACTTTACTGTGACATACTGAAACAGATCATTATGCCCTCCCTTCGGAAGCTAGGCTACAGTGCAGCATTCAAACATAATGAGCCCAAACAAACTTCCAAGATCAACTTTTACCTTGCGAAAGGTAAAGTTGAAGGACGGGCCAAGCATATTTCCAGACCTAAACCCTGAACATTTACTTGTACATAGGGGCATACTCACCTTTGTTGCCGGTTGTTTCGACATTCGTTGTGTTGTTTTGAGGAGACAGTAAAGTAACTGTTATACAAGCCATATACTGTACTGACTACATTGCAGCAAAGTGTTATTTATTCAGTGCTGTCTCATGAAATATCTAAAAAGTGTGAGGGGTCTACTCACTTTCTTCTAGTGTAACTCATTCATCTTAGCACATGCTTGGTTAAAAAACAGCCAACACCGTTCGCCTAGGTTGTGCCATTTAAAGTCCACAGTTCACTCGCGTTTTTAGCTCGGTTTCCCGGTCATGTGTCATTTGTTTTTTGTGCTTTCTTATTCTCCTGTAGTGCAGGCTATGTCTGCATCATGCCGCTTTTCTCCAAAGAAATCCTGCCTCGTCAATACAGTGCTCCAGAAGCTTCAGTACACTCAGGTGCTAAATATGAGCAACAATTTTACCATAAAAATAACTAAATTGATAATTCTACCTCCTCTTCTTCTTTTTCCTCCTAGGGAAGGAAGGCGCACGGGCTTATTATGGAAGACACTCGCCACCGTTGCTGTGGGCGTGCCGGTGGTGGCGGGAATGCGGTATGCCGTGTCGGACCAGAGAGAGCGGAGGAAGATGAGGATCGTGACTGAGGGATTCGGTCGGTTCTGCAGGTGTGGGACAGTCTTTGGATAGAAACACTCGATGGCCACAACGTTAGGCCCAGTAGTGACCAGCGCCAAACAAACTTTCTTTACGAAGACTGTCAAAGAGGCATCAATTGAACCTTGGTTTATATAATCAAACCGTAGGTTTACGTTACATCAAGCGTTTACATTCAAAAGAGTCTGCTAATATTCAGTGATTTAATTTTCTGTGCCCCCCAACATCTGTTAAATTTTTTAATTTGTATCGATTCCCCCCCATTTCCTGCCTAAATTGGTTAGTCGATTGATTGTAAATGTTCAAATCATGTTACTAATCTATTACATATTAGGTACATTTAACAATAGTTTAAAAAAATAAATAATTGGATAATGTGGATACTGGTGTGTTCAGGGCTTCACTTTTTAGAGCGTTCACAAAATATATTTTGACTTTTCATGTTTTAGGTCTCTCTCTGTGGGACTTGTGATATCGGTGGACTACTGGTGGACCACCAATATGGTTCTTCGGGGTGTGGATGAGGTAAGCTTCATCTCATTTATTTTAAAAAAAAAAAAAAGCTCTGGTCTGAAAATATTACGCATTAGTAGATTGAAAGTTAAGTAACAATATCTAGCCACAAGATACACTTAAGCGCAATGTCACGCCATCTCCTTTGAACGTGATGTCTTATTTGCTAGAGCAGCCCATCCTACACTTTGGCGATGTCAGCTTGCCACCAAAGAGCGGCGGAGAGCATGGTGGAGGGCGCTGTGCGGAACGGCGGCATATACATAAAGCTGGGCCAAGGCCTGTGCTCCTTCAACCACCTCCTGCCGCCCGAATACATTCGCACCCTGCAGGTACTGGAGGACCGCGCCTTGAACAGAAGATACAAAGAGGTGAGGACAGTGAGCAAAGCAAAAAAGTAAGACAAACAGTACATGACATTTGACAGGCTTCTTTTTGGAACAGGTGGATGCGCTTTTCCAAGAAGACTTCAACAAAAGCCCGCAGGAGATTTTTAAAACTTTTGACTATGAGCCCATAGCTGCGGCCAGCTTGGCTCAGGTGCACAAGGCGGAGCTGTTAGATGGAACCTCCGTCGCTGTAAAGGTGATTGCCGATGAATGATGTCCCAGCTATTTCCGGAAGAGACAACTCCCATCAACATACAGTAATTCCACCATATCAGGTGCAATACATCGACCTCCGGGACCGCTTTGACGGCGACATCAGGACGTTGGAGATCCTGCTGGACATCGTCAAATTTATGCACCCCAGCTTTGGATTCCGATGGGTCCTCCAGGTCAGAAAGCTGTTCGGCAGAGTCAATATCGGATACGACTGACAGCGCAGCGACTAGTCAGAATTCTGAGGAGCCAACTCCAATGCACGTTTTCAGGAATAGGCAGCCCATGAAAAATTTTCGGTTGTTTAATTTTGCAATTATTAGGTGGGCAGGCAGTCCAGAGCCCCCATTATATGTAAATAAAGCAATTTAAGTCAATTTTCCATAATATGTGTCATATAAGGACTATATGCATAGAACTTTACGACAGCAGTTCGACATGCCGTAAAGAGCTGCTATCGGGTTACCAAAGCAACCGGCCTCGTGCATGCGAGGAGAACGTGTCTTCGTTACTGTTAGACGGGCCTGCACCGTTCCCGAGCGACTAGTAAAGAACCTCTGTTAAGCACAACTCTCTGAGTGGACATTCTTCAATAACATTACAATATGTACACTTAAAAGAATGCACAACATATGCTGAATAATTTGTCTGATGTCCATTTAGGACCTGAAAGGGACTCTGGCTCAAGAGCTGGACTTTGAGAACGAGGCTAGGAACTCTGAGAGGTGCGCCGACGATCTGAAACACTTCAAGTTTATTGTGGTGCCCAAAGTGTTCTGGGAGCAAACCAGCAAGGTGAGTTTAAGCACTCTGAAGATAATGACACTTATTAAAAAGATCCCTTCCATCCTCATTTTCATTTCAAGAGGGTTTTGACGGCAGAGTTTTGCAACGGTTGTAAGGTCAACAACGTAGAAGAAATCAAAAAGCAAGGACTGAGCTTAAAAGATGTAAGTTGTGCCCTTGAGATTTGGGAGGTTGTCATATGTAGAAGTCTGAAACACCTGGGTTCATTTACAGACAGCAGACAAGCTGATCCGAGCATTTGCTGAGCAAATATTTTACACGGGTTTCATCCATGCTGACCCCCATCCTGGAAATGGTGAGTCCATCATGGGAAAATTTATTACAGGATTTTCAGAGTTCACGAGGTTCCACACATATTTCTAGAAGGCACACTCAGTTACCACTTTAGTAATTTAATACAACTATTTATTGGAATTATGATTTTACTACCGAGGTAGCAATAAACTTGACATATTCGGGTGATGTCACCGCCAAAGCAATAGAACGCAACAGTATTGCTTTGGTGCCATTGTGGCATTAAGGAAGGTTGTTAATGCGAGTTGAGGAGTTTCATTATTTTAGACCTTAGCAGTGCTTTGTCATCTCGATGCAATTACAAATCTTTGGGGGAGGGGGGATCCTCAGTTACTCAGAATTTTGTTTGATAAAGCAGGGCTCAATCTTTATCCCCTGCAAATTCACTATGTGCAGTATATAAGTTTGGACTAAATACATTTATAAAACTTTTTTTTTTTGGTTGGGTCAGTTCTAGTGAGACGAGGTCCCGACAACAAGGTGGAGTTGGTACTTTTGGATCACGGATTGTACGAACACCTCAGCCAACAGTAAGATTGTTTAAAAGATTAGGAAAACAAAATCTCCGTCTATTTATCGTGAGCACATAGTTCTCACCTTTCAGTGACCGACTGGCTCTGTGTAAACTATGGAGGTCAATCGTCCTGCGGGATGAGGCAGCGATGGAAATGTACTCAAAAAGCTTAGGGGTCAAAGGTAAGGCTGAAGTCACCACCCCCCCTCCAAAAAAAAATGAAAGCCAAGTAATAAACTCACCTGTGTAGAGTACTTCCTCTTCTGTGAGATGCTGCTGCAACGGCCCATCAACATGCGTGAGCTGCGCTTGTCCAACATCCTGAGTCAAGCGGAGACTGCCTACATGCGCCAGATGGCCATCCACCGCTTCAACAGCATCATGCAGGTGCTCAAGGCCATGCCTCGGCCCATGCTGCTGGTCTTCCGCAACATCAACACCGTCCGGAGCATCAACATCACGCTGGGCGCGCCTGTTGACCGCTACTTCGTCATGGCCAAGAGGTCGGTACCAGAATGTGCGAACAAGCCATTTTCCCCTTTCATTAGATTATGAAAATGAGAAGTGCATGTATATAAATTTGCAATAGATTAATATTATTCCAGCTGTGTTATGATGTTAATGTTAATTTGGCCGTCAGTGCGGTGCGATGCTGGGGAAAGATCCAGGCAGAGAGGACCAGCATGCTGCACAGATTCTGGATTGTCCGCTTGTTATGGACAAGATGGGAGGGGCTCAAGTTCGAGCTTGCTTTGAGGTTAGTTTACGTCGCATTTTTTTTAGGCGATGTGTCACTGACGAGTCCTCTGCTTCAGATCGGAGATGGCGTTGATGAGCATGACCCGCTCCCTGGTCAACCTGCTGAGCTACTTGGGTCTCATTTCTCTGGATTCTGACATGTACGACTATCTGAGATAGTGCTCGTCTCTCCAACCTCACGGCAGGAACCGTCTCCTTTGAAAGCAACGCAGTCTGACCACATGGGACTCTTCGCATCGCTCGTCTTAAACCCACTCCAGCAACCTTGCTAGGCTTGGATCCCAAATCACGAACTGTGGGAAGAGTGGGAGGGCTGTAACATGCTGTAGGTGCTAATGTCCTTTTACAACGCCTGCACTGCTGTTGACATCTTCAAGCAAATGTTTTGGATTATTTGAAAAACCTATTGTAATAGTTGTATTTATCATATTTTAAATATATAAACATTACATTTTTAACGTTCTATGATGAAGTGCATGTTAGACAAGATGTGGTATTTAAAGTGAATAATCCCTGCATGATTTATTACGAATGCTAATCTGATGGACTGTGTCACTTTGTATTTAACCTGTGCCAAAGAGATTTTTCTGTTTGCAATTAAGGTTGATTTTCTCTGGAGGAAATACTCACTGTCAAGGTTAAAACAACAGCCAAAATGTTTCAGTCTAAGAATAAATTATCCTACCTCCTTTTTTCACCCATTGTCATGGTTTAGCTGGCAAAGAAATGAAAAAAAAATTTTTTTTGGTCAGACTTTTTAGTGACTTTTTTTAAACAAAAATTACTCTGGCATAGCTAGAAAAAAAAAAATCAAAATGCGGCTCAAAGACTTTCTCCATTCGGTATGAAACAACATGCGGTGGATAAAATGTGGCTGTTAGAAATGAGCTGTCACTCTGTCGATTTCCAGAAGGTCATCCAAAATCTGAAAAGAAACAAAAGTCAAATGACTATATTTACATATTGGCGGTATGAAATGGAATGCATTTGTGTTCCTTACGATGTCTGGAGTGGTACCGATCTTTTTCGCCAGCTCACTACGCTCCATCATGCTAAGATATAAGAACTTGCTGAGGAGTTCTCCATCCAGGATGTTTCGCACGGCGTTCTGAAGGCCTCGTCGTTCATAGTGCATCATCCTGCAGGACGAGGTGTGAAAAAGAAATACGTAAGAGAATGACATTGCCTTCCAAGAAATAAATATAGCACTGTGGGCTGAGCTGAACCTGAAAGCTTTCGGGTTTAGACCGGCGTGATGAGGCAACAAGGTGTTAAGAGCATTCTGCAACATGAGAAGTCGGCGATACGTCTTCTCCTGCATGGGGAGCAGCATCCCGATGCCGCCGTCCAGTGTTGCTACAGAAACAGACAAGCATGAGGCACAGCTGTGCATTCACCCGACATGCCCTCCCCCAAAAAAACAAGGATTCCCTCACCAAACCACGTGATGTGCTTGTTGTCCCACGTCAGAGCCTTTTTGCTGCTTGCGTCCATCGCCCCTCTGCAAGGCATGCGCCAGAACGTGTTGACGTGGGCGCCCACGTTGAAGTCGGCTCGCCTCAGCAGACGCATTCCTCCGAAGCTCTCCTTAGCTGCACAAATGAGTATTATCAAAGGGTGCTTTGTGTACGGAGCTGCGCAACATCTATAATGCTACTTGCCTTCAGGTAAATACATGTAAACAAAGAGGTTCTTGTCACGATCCGACACTGAAAGGAAATATTTGTGAAAATGTATCCAAGCTGTCGTTCCCTCCTTCCAGTACATCCTTATATTTACCCAGGAATCCAAGCTGGTTGTTATCCACCATGAACTCAATGCTGTACACCTCCAAGGGCTTTGCATCCTGTTCTCAAAACAAGACCAAAATACCTCAGTGTCACCAAACAGTGTAATCACAGAAGGATCTTCCGCTACAAAACATTCAGGAAGATTGAAATGTCTGCTACCGGACTATTTCAAAATAAATGGTGTAAACACTGCAATATCGTCTCAACATTTTTTAAATGATTCTGCCCTTTATATCTCACCCTGCTGACGAGCGACAGCGTCTTGCTCGTCTCCTGGTAGCGCAGGAGCGAGATGCTCTTCATCAGATCGGCAGCAAGGATGAAATTCTTAATGCTGAACATCTGGTGGATGTAAAGCTGCGTGTCAATGAAGGCCATGCCGGTCAGGTCATTGTCCTTCAGGACCCACAGGAAGATCTGCAGGAACACGGGCACTCCATTTATTAGATTTATATAATCGACATTAAGTGTGGGAGATGTGAAACTCTCAGCTCGTGGAGAGACCTTCTGTCCAATGGCTGACACCAAGTATCCGTTGCAGTGACACAGTGCTGTTACAGGTCCTTTCTGCTCCTTCTCATAGAGCATTTTAAACTTGTTCTTCGTGAGGGGTTGACCAGGCTCAGGCACCACTTCAATTACATCCAAGATCAAAATCTTGGAGAGGGGGGAAAAAAAAAAGTTATATACAATTTCCAAGAAATTGAGGAAAACTCTTTGTTGCTGTTGCTCACCCGCCCCCTGCAGGTGACCTCCTCTCCCTGCATGACGCAAGTCCCGGCAGCGATGTAGCCCTTAAGGCCTGACACCGTCTCCTGACTCCTCAGTGCCACAGTTTTCATGCAGGTCACGTGCTCCCACTCTTCCAGGTCAATCCTTGAGAGGACACAGACATATTTACAACAAAAAGGATAAACATCGTTTATTCTGCCAGCTGTCAGCACCCTTTTTACTAAAGTACTCACGGCGCGCATGCTGGCATTCATTATTACACTTACCTAATTTTATTTTAATTTCTCTTTAGACATAGGACAGTTTTTCAAGTATATGTATAAAGAGACGAGGGTTATTGAATGGGTTACTGAATAAAACGCACGAAATCAGCCATGTGAGTTTAATTTGTGACATTCAGATTAAGCACCAAAAATCAACATGATGGGATAGTGCTGACTAGAGTCTATTTGTGATGATTTTTCTCAAGCTTCCTATTGATTTTGTCCATTCTTACCGTGTGTTGGGAATGGCCTCCCAGCTGACCGGTGAGATGAGCTGCATGGAAAACCTCTCTTGCTGAGGGTTGATGTAGCGCTCGTCTGCAAGTTGACAGGACAATACTTAATACAAAGACAGTGCGGAGCTGATGCACTACTGTGCAAGTCAGTGTAGTCACTGTCCACAACATTAAGTACACTTTCACACACAGTGTTGAAATGGAGGAATATTTGAGAAGACACCTTTGAGAATCCGAATAAGAATAGCTTCCTTTTCATTGTAAATTATAGCCCAGATGCAGTGAGCAGGTTTCGCATGCCATAAAAGGCATCACCAAATGCCAACTGCGCTGTAATAGAGGAAGGTGGACCTAATATTGTGGATTAGGAGAGGTGCTTTTTATATGTCAACCTCGTTCAATGATTTCAAACTCCTTCTCCTCTCCGGTCATCTTGGGGATGCGCGTGCACGGCTCTTTCATGCTGGTGCACACTGCATACACCTAAAGGGGAGTGCAAGGAAACGATGTGACAATCAGAAATTTCCCAAATCTTATCAAGACAGAAGAGGAGGAGTCTTACCTTGGTTTCCACATGGTAGGAGACATAGTGGACAGTGCACCTGAGTGGGATCTTTCTCACTGGCCACGGGGCGTCATAGGACAAGTAGGTAGGCAGAACACTTATCCTCAGCTCCCCCTGCAGGCATGCATAAGAACACACATTGAAATTGTGTCAAAGTTGACAGTGAGTCTCACGCTTACCTGCTTGTTGAAGTAAAGGAAACCTTTGGGGCAGTTGATGTTGTGGAAGGGGGAGAATGATTCAATGGCGCCATCGATGGACATGGGGTGAAGTCTCAATGCGCCCCGAGAGGTGACCAACATCCAGTGAGGGGAGGGTCCGCATATGAACACCTGAGAGGAGCGAGCACATGTAAATGATTATCTCATTGTGTTTTTGAAACTGACCTGTGATTTATTTTTTTCCTTTTTACCCCTGAGTATCCAGAGATGTCTTCAAAGTATCTAAACCTCGCAATACGACTTTTGACTGTGGTTTCCTCACTGATGCTTCCTTCTGGCTTCTTATCCTTCTTAAATTTGGACTTTTTCTCTCGGAAGTTGATGTTGTGGGGAACCTAATGCAGAGAAAAGTTTACAACTCAAGGTAAACGTCCTCCAGAAGTGAGACTATTCCATCTTACCTTTTTGAAGCGCACTTTGAGGTTATTTTGAGGTTGTTGCTGATCATAGGGGAAGGCTTCATAGATTAGAAGCTCCTGTTCCACATGGACCTTGGATATAAGAATATTACGGAATGGAATAATGCAGACAAGATTTTGAGCCAATCAATAGTTTGGGAGAGTCACTTACCAACAAGTATGGCCGGCTGTGATTGTTGCCCAATGAAACCAAAGTCACCTCCTTCACCAAAGGCATGTCTCCCTGACGTGTCACTTCTTCCTTCTTCCCTTCTCCCTGTGCTGCTGATTGGCCAGATGAGCTGTCCACCAGCACCCTCTGACCGACAGGGAAATTCTTCACCAGGAAGACTAATCTCCAGTCTGGGAGCTGGTAAATCTTTCAAAAAAGAAAAGAAATTACAAGTCGATATATTAACAATACAAACCATGGTGAGGAGGTCATGTGTGCCGTGTACCTCCATGACACCATTTTCTCGGACAATCATACACCAGTGGGTGGTCTCGGCTTTGACCGGGCTCCCTTCACTTCCCGAGGGCCCCATTTGTCCTGAAGTGCGATTCATTTCCTCCTTCTGGGGTGCTGCGCTGGTACTTGAGTCTCCATACAGCATTTCCTCCTCATCGTCTACTGCGTTACTGCACCAACAGCAAAAAAAGTGTGTGAAATAATTATAATCATTATTGTATTAAAAAACTACATTTGAAAGGAAAAAAAGAATTCAAACAAAAAAACAAAAATGCATTTAAAACAACCTAAATTTTATGTTTAAAACCTAAAACTATAATAATAGTGAATATATATTTCCTTTTCAATGAATATGCATGAGCTTTGTATGAGCAATGAATATACATGACCAAATAATTGTAGTTTACTTGATTATATACTTGGGGGACCCCTGCCCCCAAAAACCCACTTTCATACGATAAACACTCCAAAAAAACAAAACAAAAAAAAACCCTACTTGTAAGACAACAACAAAAAACTCTGCTGAAATTAGGTATTTCTGAAAAACTAATACAAGCTAGCCTTTACATTTAAAAAGACAAAAGTCAAAACGAAATTAAAAAAATGAAAAATCCCAAACAAACCACGGTGAACCCTCACCTGAGGTCCTCAATGACTGTCTCCACTTCAGACACACTCCTCATGTTTATGTCCTCCACGACGGGACAGCTCACTCTGTTCTCTGTGGTGAACATTCCGCTTACGTCTCGGTATGCGCAAAGAGCAATCACACGTGATTGCTTGATGGGGGACAATTGGAAACTTTCCATTAAACTAAATGCGATGTGAAAACGCAATAAAATGACATCCTACTGCACTCATAATTTTATGTCGCTTTTAAGACTTTGCATGTTTTGTTGTGTGTAGTTTGCCACCGTCATATTAATTCAACAATATTGTATATTGTGGTTGTCGATCATGGAAACTGCCACAGAGTTAATATAAATAAGTCTTTTGCCTTGATAATTTGAAAGTGTGTTGAAAGTGAAAAAAACAATTGTCAGAGCATGCATGCTGCTTCCGTAATGCACCAATAACATGTCACTCACAGTGGGAATCTGTGGTTTCCGCAAAGAGAGTCGCTGCGTCTTCCCCATGTACGAGTCGGTCTTCAGCACAAACATGGTGACCACACCGTCGGCAGTCATGATGACCACATAGGGGTCCGCCACGGAGCAGTGCACTATGGGAGTGCCCAGGTCCACTGGGATGAAGTGCAGTTGAGTCACTGGAGAAACACGACAGGGAAGATTAAAAAAATAAAATAAAATCTTCATTGTATTGGGGACGGGGGGTGGTTTCCCCTCTTCTTTTTACCTCCTTCCAGCAGCCTGATGCCCATGGGGGAGACCTGGATGATATATTTGTTACCCCCAATGTTCCCCGCAAACACAGTGGTTCCCTGAGTGGCAAATCCACTCGTGTCCAGCTCCATGATCTCCTGACCTGTTTGTAGGATCTGCAGACGCACACAGAGATGGTAGAATTTGACAACACAAAAACCCCAATGGTCAGAGTCGAAACACGTGGTCCCAACCATGGTTGAATCCTCTCGGCTCAAGATGAGGAACCCGTGCTTCTTGCCGTCATCCTCCAAAGGAGTCTCTATCTTCTGCTCTTCCTCCTTTTTACCCTCCTCTTTCTCCTTTTCTCCCTCTCCCTTATCCTCAGCCATTTCCTTGTCACCCCCATCATCTGACTCCTCAGTTTTTCCTGCCTAGGATGACAACAAACTTACAAAAACAAACCCCCCCCCCAAAAAATAATTGAAACCTGCATTTGGTGAAACCAAACGGTACTTTTTCCTTCACTTCACTCGAGATGACCGTCCACATGTCGTGGCAACCCGGCAACTCAAACGTAGTGACAACTTGTGGTCTGATGCTTCTCTAACAACAAAAAGGAACGAAAGGGGAGGTTAAGTTCTCAACCAACAAATACAGCCGAAATGCACATGAATCCCCAAACATGCAAAGAAATGTCACTGGTTGTTTAAAGGCCACTCCGTCGAGCTCTGAGGCAGCCCTGGTAAATCCAGAATTCACTGTAGCACCATCAAAGGACCTGTGATAGATAGGCCTTGCGACCACAGGTCTTGAGAACGGTGCAAACACACACATTGACACACAGAGAGAGACAGAGAAGGAATATTCTGTTCACCTGAAGAACTGACAATGCCCCATTCTTTCCGAAGCCGGAGCACACCACCACTTCCAGGTCAGGCTCCGTGTTGGCCTGAAACTACGGGTCGAAAGAACGTTTTTCGGTTAAGGCCCCGAACAGACATGACTAAGCGGGATGACAAACGTCTCTACCTCTTCTGAAAGGAATGCTGGTTCCCCCATGGAGGCGTTTGTGCACGGCCCAATGTTCAATATGCTATCACACACCTGCAAAGACAAAGATAATGTTTTTCAGAAAAACCTGCACAGATGTAACACGCCGCTAACATGGAAACTAAAACGATGTACAAAAACCTTGAAGTTGAACCGTCAATTTGGAACTCAACCAGTCTCAGAACCGCAGAGGTTTTAATGTGCCATGTTATTTCCCCAGTGTGGGACAAATAAAGGATATCTTATTTATTTTACCTCAAAGGAATATGTGGCTAGCTGTGTGCCTGACTGAGCCTCGCTTCCATACACTTCAATCTCGTCCACCTCATCTGTAAAACAGACATGGAGCACAGGAATGAAACAAATATGACACATTTCCAAACAGATTTTGAAATATACAGTACCTGTCCAGTTGCTGGAGGACTCCACTCTCTTCTTTTTGCTTGGTGGTTCCTCCTGGAATTTTACTCGCGTTAGTTAGGTCAAACGAATGTCCAAGTGTATCGTTTACGTAGTATGGATGAGCACCACGCTCACCAAGAAGTTTACCTTCTCCATTTCTTTCTCAATGTCCTGCTTTTCTATGACCTCGTCTGGCGGCGCCTCCTGAAGCTTCTCTGTGTACTTGAGGAGCAGCGAGTTGCCCAGGCGGGAGCCAAGGAAGAGATAGCCGGGCTCCATGGTGACCATCTGAGGTGGGGAGAAACCAACATCGAAACTGGATCAAAGAAACATGAACAGATGAAGGTAACTGCAACATTTTCCGAGGGGGAATTTTGACTGAAGGCTGTAAAGCAAGGTACTACTGTAGTTCTACTACGAGAAGTACTTACACAAGTTGTCAAAACACTGGCGGCTGCTTTGTCAAAATGGAAGTCTCGCACACTCCTCATGCCATCAGTGATGAGTGTCAAAACATAACTGTAACCAGGAAAGCGAGCCCAAGAGTTTTACAAAATTAGTATTTACCAGCATGTGGGGGCCACCTATTGAGTGCATATAGACACACAATAGCTTTATCAAGTGTTAATCAGAACTGGGTCCTCTTAGAAAATATCCTCTGTTATTGAACAAACTTGGGATTGTGCCCATTTGGGAAATTTAATTGAGTGACTCACATTTCTCCTCCTTTTAAAGAGATAACCATTTTGTCATGGGCAATAAAGTCAGACTGGGAGCAGTCCAGAGTGATCCTGACCTCCTCTTGTATGTCTAAAAAAAACCAAACAAACAAAGGTATCGAGTGTGATACTGTAAGATGACTGTTAGGGGTGCTTGTGAGTGCGTTGTGTTTAAGACTTACGAAGAGGGAATGCCGTGGTTCCATTAGTCTGGGAATTAAGTGAAACTCCATATGGTGGAACACTCTGGTTTAGATAGAGCAGTGAGTTCACTGCAAAAACCACCACGCCGCCTAAAGGTAATTAAGGTGTGATTAGAATCGATTAAAACGCACATATCAGGTTTTTGTATGAGCACCGTAAGTATAAGGAGGGTAGGAACTAGCCCAAACTGACCAATGGGCTTCGGGACCGCCATAACCTGCGTGCAATCAAACGGCAGATTGATGAGAGACCAGATGACCGGGTGAACTTTCTGCATTATGTTGAGAGAGATGGCGACGATGCTGCAAGTATCCTGACGCACGGCTACACGCCTGAATAAAAATAGCAGAATTGAAAAGCTTACCTATCATATATTATTACTATTTTAGACAATGATGAGGTCGTGATGTGACTGACCCAGGCCATGTTTGGTTGGGCTCAAAGAGAATTAGCAAGGTAGGCTCATAGTAGCCGTGGAGGAACTTCATGTCGATGATGTTGAGCAGCTTTTCATCCAGCTCACGAACGTCGATGATGTAACTTGGGAGGAAGCTGGATTTGGGTCTTCAAGGAACACAGATAGGAAGTATTTAGAGCTTTTAATAATAGTCTATACGCGCTTGCCTGTCCTCCACAAAACACACTGTTTACCGCCATTAATTCACCTGAGAAGTGTTTGAAATAAAAAAAAAACCTTAATATGACTTCTCAGTACACTGAGGTAATTAATTGGCAAGACGGCACGCTCACCCATCTCCAACTCCACCCTCCTGTTCATCAGTCAGTGTGTCTTTCCGGAAGGGAAGCACCACCAGTTTGGTGCCGTAGATGAGCATCACGGCGCAGCGATTCTCCGGATCCACGCGGACAATGGGAACGTGGACGTTCTGTACGAAGCCATCCTGAAATTTAACAAGGTTTGTTTGGTTTTATTTGCAGGTGAAAATAAATAACCTAACCCTATACAGCATGTGCCACAGGATGGCGGCAAAGTATTATTTTTGACTCCTTACTCAACTCACTTGAGATTGTTTTGGTGGTACCAAGATGCCGCAACATGGCACAAAATCAATAATGTTAATAATACTGTTTGTCAGCGAATAATGGATGGATGGGTTTAAAAACGAATTGGTGACGATGCAAATACACATACTCTGAGCTCTGGCTCCTCAAAATAATGCAAAGACAAGGTCTTTAGGTCATGTGTCGCCGGGTCATACTCCACGACAGACAACTGGGAAGAGAACACAAACACTTTAGGAAATCCATTAAAAAAAACAAAAAACATGACTTTATATTGTACATTGCTTAAACCTTTGCGTCTTTAAAACTAAGGAGCAACGCATCCCTGCTGGATCCTATAAGCTGCACGCTGGCCATGGACATGATGTTGCCGAAGAGTGAAAAGCAGGCCACCTGTTCCAACTTCTCCTTGCGAGCTTTGGCATGCAATGAGATGAATTAATATCACAATAAATCAAATTACAAGAAGGCTTGGAAAATAGTATTTGGACATACCTGAGGGCTTGTCAGACTTTGACGAACTCTGAAACAAAAACAAATTAACATCTCAGGGGAAGCTTCCTGTTTAGGCTTGAAAAATTGACGAAAGTGCTGCACAAATACCTCAACATCGTGGATAATCCTATAGACAAAAAGCTGCGACGTCCCCGCGACAACGAGATTTTTCTCCTTGCTGGAAATGAAGTTGCAGTAGACAGAGAACTCCACGGCAGTGGGCGTGTGGGCCTGCCTATGCACAGCATACATGGCGGCAGGCTGCCCTCAGCGTCTGGCAACAGTCATGTTCAAACGTTAAAATTTTACAATAAAAAGGGTACTTATGTGACCAAAGGGATTTTCCATGCTGTGGACAGTTTTGTCTGCAATGAAACTAAGAAGCATGTCTTTGAATGAAGCCTCACCATTGATTGATTGAAATATTTCAGTAGCAATATTTCGTATTCCGAAACAGTTTTTGTGAGGATATAGTTCCCTGCGAAACATTATTTAATATAGCTACGAAACAATACATCATTTCATAGGACTGAAAATACACCCGAGGATAATGAATGACCTGATCTTTATGTTCAGGATGTTGCAGGTTTTACCGCGAACAATTCATGAACTGTGACTCGATTAAAACATTTATCTTAATGGGCGTACCGAGTAATGGTGATGTGTAGCTTTTTGTTCGAAACGTGGAGTTCAAAGGAAATTGTTGGAATTAAAAACTAATCGCTACACAGAGCGACGCAGTTAGCCTTATTAGCAAGCATGCGGCAGCGACTGCCGCAGTCGACCGTTTTTTACGAAGAAAAACTGGGAACGTACCTATATCGAACACACTATTAAAATGAAGAAAACAAGTAGTTCTTTTTCTCATTTGGCATATCTTTCTTATAAAGGCTTCAGACTATATACTGGCCAAATAAACCTAATTCCTTGATAACCTGTAATGCTGCTTCTTCTATCTTCCTCGACTGCGTTTCTGGCTGCTCTAATACACTTCGCTGCCCCTAGCGTTCATCTTCATAACTACAAATAGAATCCATCCACCCATCCATTTTCTAATCCTCTTCTCCTCATAAGGGTCGCGGGCATGCTGAAACCTATCCCTGCTGTCTTGGGGCAGTAGGCGGGGTACACCCTGAACTGATGCCCAGACAAAAGCCAACCAGCGCCTGTACTTCCTCCACAAACTGAGGACTGAGGAGGAGGAGGACATTTTATACAGGCACCATTGAGAGCATCCTGTCCAGCTGCATCACTGTGTGGTGTGGTGCTTGCGCTGTGTCCTGCCAAAAGACTCTGCAGCGCACCGTGAGAGCAGCTGAGAAGATCATTGGTGTCTCTCTCTCCCCACTCGTGGACATTTACTACTCCCATCTGACCCGCCAAGCCATCCGGATCGCAGGTGACCCCACCCACCCATCCCACAGCCTCTTCGGCCTGCTGCCGTCGGGAAGGAGATTGCGAAGTCTCCGTGCCAGAACCAGCAGGCTCAAAAACAGTTTCTTCCACCAGGCGGTCAGGAGACTCAACTCCCTCCCTGCTCTGCCCGCACTCCCCGCCCTCTGCCTCTGCCCGACCCCTGCCTCCTGTCACAGACTATGACCCTCCCCTCATTATCCGACATCTGCGTATTGCGCAATGCACTCCCTCACTTTACCCACAATAGCCACAAGTGCCATTGTTTATGCTGTTTATATTGTCTATATCGTCTATACTGTTCAGATTACATATGTCCTTTTTATACAGTGTAGCTGCTATCTTCTTAGCTGTGTGTGTTTAATGCACAGCATGTTTGCACTGAGGATTGAGAGGAAGAAATTTCATCTATGCTGCATGTCATACGTAAGCATATTTGACAATAAAGATGACCTTTACCTTGATTTAGTCATGTTATTTTAGTTTCATCAGAGGGAGCCCTGTGCTGCGGGAGCTGTGGTGCGCTGTGGCCACAGTCCTGTCTCTTGGATCTCCAGTTGCTGTAACTGCAGGCACCTGTAGCACCGCTGTACTGGGGGCTCAATACTGGTGGCCTGCGATGTGGTCCTTGTGCAGAGAGGTCTATGAGATGCTCTCTGCTCATTCTCGGTTCTTTTTGTCATTCACTCCTGGCTGACCTTTTATACCTTTGTATTTGTTTATGTGCATTGCTGTGTTTGGATCTACAAAGAAAGTTTGATTGATTGATCGATTGATTGAGCCATTCATTTTCCAAATCTATTATCCAAACTTACCCGTGGGGACCCGAGGGTAGAATAGGTCCCTAGCACCCCCTTGCTGTTCGTAAGAGGCGACAAATGGGGCGAGTCGTTTGCCGCGAGTTGCGACCCGTGGGGTGGGAGGAGCTCCTTAGCCTTGGTCGGCAATCTTCCTTCGGGAGTAAACCCAGAGGCCAAATCCGGAGTTGGAGTCCCTAAGGCGGTGCGTTGTGAAACTCTCTCAGCGTCCCGGCAACTCCTGCGACGACGTGGATGCCAAGCTGCTTGGGCCCCGCCCTTCCCTTGGACAACATCAACGGCGTGGAGAGGGGGATTCTCGCGCATGGGCAACGCCAGGTCCTCCATACACACCTGCCCAGGCTTGTGCCCTGGAGAGGACACTCCAGCGTCATCGTGTGACGACACAACACGAGGAGTGGCAGATACCAGTGATAAGTCAGTGCTTAATTGGCGTAGAGCTAGGCGCTAGGGGTCACTCCTGACAGTGGGAGGGGGCCTCGTACCCCCACTGGGTAGCTACCGCCCGCTTCAAGCCGGGCAGCCCCCGGACAGTAAGGTGCTCCCCCGCCACAGTTCACTTTCCTTACTGGGTGCGTAGGGATTAGGACCAGAAATACTTTGAAAGGTGGACTGTAAAACTGATGCACCAGGAAACAACAAAAGAAACAAACAAGGAGCAAGCCCTTGTTAAAACTTGCAACATGGAATGTCAGGACAATGACAACCGGTCTGACGTCAGACTTAATGGACATCAGCGATGCCCGCAAGACAGCAGTGATTAACAACGAGCTGCTGAGACTCGGCATTGACATTGCTGC